>PYXC01000001.1:4130000-4142500 GCA_015244755.2 Tenualosa ilisha
ACAGATTAAGTAGCTACACATCAGTGTCAGATGGATACACGTAAATATTTGAGCTTCATTTAAGGTCTTGAAAGCACCCAAGACTTCAGCTACAAGACTTCAACTTACACTTCGGCAGTGCAATAAAAAATAAAAGTGTAATATTTCCACCCAACTACCCCCTTGCCCACACATGCACATACACACACACACACACACACACACACACACAGGACAGCACAGCATGTGAAACCATTTTCTCACACCTGACAAAAACAAAGGTTTTGCTTCTTATTCCCTTGTCTGTCTCTTTCTGTCTTTCTATCTGTTATTTGTTTGTGAGTGTGTGTGTGTGTGTGTGTGTGTGTGTTATAAGAGATATTTCCACATATTTCAGTTCTGAGCTCATGTCACATCCTCTCATACACACGCACAAAATGCACACTTGGAAACACGTGCGCTCAAAATCACAAACACACTCACACACACACACACACTGCACAAAACTGCACACGCAGTCCTTGCACAGGATTCCATAACGATTAGTTAACACTTTCATTGGCCAGTGGAGTCACATGATCTGCACGCATCACTTTTTTGTCATCCACATGTGAGTGAGCTTGTGAGCCAGGGCCTCAGCCGGCTGCAGCCAGTGGCCTAACCCCGCTCACTCCCCAGTGGCCTTGAAGCCACGCAAATGACTCAACTTCCTCCGATGAAAAACAACACCGAAACACACACTGCCATTTCAAAACACACACTCCCTCACAGACAGAGACTACAGAGACGGTACATTCACAAAAAATAAAACATTCTGGAGCACAAAACCCAGTATCAAGAGTTTCAATTGTTTTGAAAACTGCTTTGAATTTATTAGAATGGGATCTTTTCCTATTCTCTGATGCAGTTCACACACGTAAACATGTGTGTCACAAACACCCCAAATGCGTGTGAACTGGTGAACTGGGAATGAAAATATTCCAAATATTTCCTGAACCACACACACCTCATGTCACTGGATACTGGGAAGAACGGGCAGTGCTGGGAAACAACTTTTAATCAAAATTGTCCCTCAACGAGCCGCCCGGGGAAAGTACCCCTTCGGATTACCCTTTTTTCTTTGCAATTCCCAATTTAACCTGACACAAGAGAGCCATTTAGGAGGAACAGTGGACTGGAGACACTTAAAAAGGCAGAACCAAATTGTTGCACGGATTTAGAGTGTCCTTTTAAAGGAGCTGGCGTTGAGCTAAACAGCCTGGTTAAAATAAGCACGGGACACAACTCCCACGACCCTGTGCAGACGGAGCGCGACCTCTGATAGAAGAGGGGGGGGTGGGGAGGGCTGGGTGTGTGTGTGTACCCTCAGTATATCACCATGGTTATGTAACGCACTTATAACTGACAGAAGGTAAACACTCTGATGTTCAACAATCTGTGTGTGTGTGTGTGTGTGTGTGTGTGCATGTGTGTGTGTGTGTGCTGTGTATGTGGTTGTGTGTGTGTGAGAGAGAGAGAGAAAGAGTGAGAGAAAAGGTAGAGGCAAAGATAGATGGTAGGACAAGCAATCAGTGTGCGTGTGTGTGTGTGTGTGTGTGTGTGTGTGTGTACAGAAACTGCCTAAGGTCACGCCTTAGGGTTGATTTGCAGTAAAGGGTCAGCTGCATCTCATTAGTTGTTAAAGCTCACAAGTACACACGCACACACACACACACACACACACACACACACACACACAATTAAAAGAGGACCTATCAAACCAGACCGAGAGAGAGAGAAGGACAGATTTAGACAGACAAAAGACTGACAGACTGAGTCATAGATTGATCTAATCACTCCTCAGCACGGAATTAAGAACGGCAAAAGGCAGAAGTGAAGACAGACTGACGTGCTGAGAAACAGACACGTCTTTACCCAGCTCCGAAGACATGTCAACAAACAAACAAAAGCAACAAACTCAAGGGGAAGATCAAAACAGAAAGCCCGTAGTCATCAAATGCCCTTGTAGTGCTTCATGCCGGGATTGGTTTGTTTATAGTTATTCTTCAACTGCTTCTGACATGTTTCCTGTTGCACTGTGATTGAACTGGTTTTATGGGGACACGAGGAGGATTGGCCACCTGTCAAGGCTCTGCCAGCGACTCTGCCTGTGACTCTCTCTCTCTGATCTGCAACAGATTTGGAGGATCAGAGGCGGATGGGTAGTGGATCCTGGCCAAAGCTAACCGCTAGTCTTAGAGCAGAGACTGGGTCAGCGTCTCTCAGGCCTCTCAGGAACCAAAGAAAGGTGCCATACAAGGAATGTGTGCTGACTTCAGGTCTGTACCCCCAATCAACTCACCACTTTCATAATAATTACACAAACAAATCTCATAACATTAGCTCGAAGTGTGACAGCATCTCTAAGAGTATTGCAGTCCCAGTTCAATGTTTCTCTTCCCTTCTTAAATGTCTGAGGCCAGACGGAGGCACATCATGTCCAGATGTCCTCCTCTGACCATCTGAGAGCCAATCAGTCCAGGTGCTCGCAGGCGGCTGGACTGAGGAACTTCAGTCAGGCATTGGAGTGAAGCTGGGCATCAGTCAGGCATTAGAGTGAAGCTGGGCATCTGTGGCCCCTCTGGCTGACCCTGATGATGGGCACAGTCGCGAAGGGCAGAGCCTCCTCTGGGTCCCCTCTGGCACATGTCCGCTACCGTGTGTGTGTCTCTGTGTGTGCCACTGTCTGTGCTGAGCCTGACGGCAGCAGACCAACAATAAACAACAGTGCTGCCATGTAGTCGGCTTGCTCTGCACTTCCTGCATTCTTTCCTCACACACACACACACACACACACACATGCACACACTGTCATGCTGTGCAAAAGACTGAAAATAGAGCAATGCAGAAAGACTTCTTTCAATCTTTCATGATGCCCCCCCCACCCCCCCACCTCAAGTGTAGAGCAAAGGAGTGAGAGAGGAAGAGGGGAGAAGAGAGAAGCAGATGAACTAACTGTGCAATAACAGGAGTTTACCTAAGGTCATCCTACTGCGCTGAATGAATACTGTGTGCTCCAACTGATACACTGACACACACATGTGGGCGTACGCACACACACATACACACGCATTCATACATACATACATAAACACACACACACACACACATACATACATACCTAAAAATACACACACACACATACACAGACACACACACACACACACTGTTCACGGTTCACACAACTGTTCAAGCAATACACATATATTTATACTCACCATATATGAAATGACTCTCTTCCAAAAGCAAATAGTGTTTACTGAGGGGTATATGTATTTTTATATACATATATACTGTATATATACATAAAGGTAGAGGAAGGGCTACAGACATAGGGTGAGTAAAAGACAGGAAAACAAAGTGAGCCAAAGCAGAGATGTCAGCTCCAGTCCAATGGAAACATCAAAAGTGCTCTCTCTGTCTACACAAGCACACACACACACACACACACACTCGCAGACACACACACACACACTTCCCAGAGTTCAATGGAAACACATCTCCAGTGCTCCAGGGCACTTTGCAGAGGGCATCGGGGACACACAGAGGGGAGTCTGCCTCGGAAGGGAGTCGGAGCACAGCCCTCCATCTCTCCCAGATGCGTCTCTCTCTCTCTCTCTCTCTCTTCTACAAAGCTCCTTATACTGCAGGGCCTTGCATTGCTAAGGTGCATTAATATTCACCCCCTTTTCTCTCTCTCTCTCTGTCTGACTGCTTCTCTTTCAGATTGTCTTAAATTCAGTTCGGTTCAGTTCAGTTCCTCCTTCTTCACTGGCACAAGTAATATCCTCAACATTGGGAAAGAGGCTGAGGTTGACCAGATCTGCATCTTCAGGAAAAAAAAAAATCTCTTTCAGTAACAGGACTGCTTACAGTAAATACAACCCAGAGGATGCATAAAGTTGTGTAGGGGGAAGGAGGAAGAAAGACAGAGGAAGAATTAAAAATGACAGTTGGGGGTTTTTTACGAGAGTGTATGTAGGTGTACGGGCCTGTATGTATGGGGATTGAAATAGCTCCCCACACAAAGTACTCAATGCAGCACAGAGTATTCACTTCCACTACAGTTCCTACATTTGGCTCAGACAATGAACTCTATGGCACTTTATGGTCATAAGTCCCGAAAAATCAATTAACTATATGAACTGTTAACCTGAGGCCAGACCTGCTGTACCGTCTGTTGCTTCTGAACACAGCGGAACACTTCTTACATATACAACAGAACTCTGTTTTTATCATGGCCATAAACTGCTGGGCCTACACCTCTGACTTTACTGCCAACGCTACAATACTCTTGTAGCTGAGCTGGTGGGAGACCTTTAGCAATGCAAGCACTGTTCATCTCACTTCCATGTGCATGCAGTGACAGAAAGGTAAAAGTTTGCTTTGCTGTAAGTTCAGGGAACTTAAGAAATAGCTCAAGTACTGAAACATGCTGCCATTGTGTACACTGCCTCCAGGTCTTCCCTTTTCTAAATGTGAGTGGTTTGTGTTAAATAGAGAAAAGATGTGTGAACAACAGCAAGTCACTGACCAAGACCATGTATGACCAACATTTCACAAACACACACACACACACAAACACACACACACACACCACACACACACACACACACACACACACACACTACACACACATATGCTGTTTGTCACTCCCAGAATCTGACTGCACCAGTTCTAACGTATGTGTGTAATGTGTATGCCTGTCTGCTGGGCTCCATCCATAAGGCGTTTGACAGGTAGCCCTCCTGAGGTACGTGTGGCCCTTTGGCATGTCTCTCTCACACACACACACACACACGCACACCGGCGACATTCAAACACCTGGACACTTGCCTGGGGCTGTGTGTGTGTGTGTTCACAGATCTAAATGAGTGGATAGTGAACAAAAACTCACAGCAGATGGTAGTCCACATCAAATCCACATTACTATTGCACTGCCCAGTCAATACGTGTATGGGCAAAGACTAGCACTAGAAGATTAGCACTGACACTCATATTCAAATGCTGCACATTTCAGGACAGCATGTTGCTAACAATAATAAATGTCGCACATTAAATATGCAAAAACAAAACATTTTGTACACAACCTACAAAACATATGAAGACTCTTTATCACATGTTTATCAAACTACCATGGTACAAGTGTGTCGCGGTGACATGTTTCACGGCTGATTGGATCGGTTCTAGGAAGTCTTTTGACCCTTGTTTTTCCTTTTATCTTGTGGTAATTGTCATACATCTTAAATCCTCATTCCTCTCTCACCATCCTATTCCTTTGTCTCTTTCTGTTTCTCTCTCTCTCTCTGTTTCTGTTTTTCTCCATTGTTCCATTATTACGTAGGTCGATACTGAGGTGTGTCAGTCTCCATCAATAACTTGTCACCTCTCTTGGTAACAGGTGTGTTTTCACTCTGCATGTACTGTACGTCTCTGTGTGTGTGCGCGCGAGTGTGTGTCTTTTAGCGTCTCCAAAACAAAAATGTCAAGCATGTGTCCATCACATGTGCTTCATACTGCCAAACTTCTTCATTTAGTCTGGCCTGTGTACCACATTTGCAGCTATAAACACAACACTTCTGCTCTTGGCTTCCCACGTTCAAACCTCATTTAAATGAAGTGTGTAATGGACTAGAACAAACACAAAATGACTTACTACTCTGTCACAGCAGGACTATGCTATCATCACCTTTCTCATTTCCCTCTACAAAGCATTATTAGAAAAAAGACTAGGTGAGCTTGCTAAAAGGAGAGACAGAAAGGACAGAGCAAGAAAAGAAAAGAGCCTCGCAGGAGAGCAAAGATCCCTGGAGGTCGTTTGAAATGATAAATTCTGGTTTTATCTCACATTAGTGGGCGAAGTACAGGGTGAGATAAAGGCTTCCTTGGAACATTCCAAGTTCAAAGTCCAAACATAGAGCAGAAAACACACAATCTGTGGCCAAAACCCCACCCGTGGGAACACTCAACTACCACAACCCCAACCACAGCCCTGCTCTTGGCACCACCAAGCCACGCCACGCCACGCCACGCCACGCCACGCCACGCCACGCCACAGTCTCAGCACAAACACTGGCATAAGCCTGCAAAATGCCTGGGCAAACATAACATGTGGGGACAAGTCAGGAGAGGAAAGCCATCAGCTGTGTGAGCTCACACAGTAGCGGGTGTGCGGGGAATAACACACAGATGTAGAAACAAATTTCCCAGCGTACCTAACACAATGAGAGTTTACCAAGCTAGACATCCAATGACAGTTAACAATTAGCTAATAAGTGGTGAGTATTATAAGTTAATAAATAATAACCTAATAAGTAACAGGTAGTAAATAAGTAAATAAGTGTACTGTGACAACCACAGATCACATACTGTAGAAACCAACATACACACCTCACTGAGCATTTATCAAGGAGTGCACTAAAGATGTAATAATTCACGAATGTACAAGCTTACAACTGTATGGTTGGTACAAGCTTTGATTAAACTTTCTTAAAAAGATGCCGCAGTGTGACTCCTGTGCCTTGGTTAGAGCACACTGGTTCATTGTAAGCACAGAGGATAAGAAAACTTCTGGGGGGAAATAAAATATAAATGTAACTCACGGGTCGCTGGGTTGTGATTTTGTCAATATAGTCCAGTGAGAAGAAGAAGGAGATTGAGAGATGTTAAGAGATGTGTGGAAGAGGAATGACAAATTTGAGAGGTGTGTAACGAGAGCAAGAGAAACTGCTTCAGACCTACCCTGCCTGTGATTAGGCAAGCCCTCTAAAGACACACACTCCACCCACAGGGCACCCACAGGGAACCTCCTCTCATACATTACACACACACAACACACACACACACACACAAATCAAGCATCTATATTTAAGTCTGTGTGCACGTATGGACACACAAACACTCCTTCCTTTCCTGTGTTTTACCACTTTCATCATGCAGAAACAAGGATACACACACACACACACACACACACACACAAACACACACGCACATACCTCTCTTTCTCTCTCGCGCACACACCCACACAAACACACACCTACACACACAAATCAAGTACCTATATGCTATATGTGGACACACAAACACTCAGCCATCACCTTCCTTTCCTTTGTTTTATCACTTTTATCATGCAAAAACAAGGATACACACACACACACACACACACACACACACACACACACACACACACACACACACACACAGTGGCTGTCTTTGTGTGTTATACAGCTGAACCACAGGTGGTAATACAATGCGTCCTGAGATGTAATGTATCGGTGAGTCTGAGGAAGCAGTGTGACTGGACAGAACAACCACACACACACACACACACACACACACACACACACACACACACATACACACAAGTCTGCACTGTACGCCAGGACAGGAAGGCCCCCCTTCTGCTTTCAAAATGAATGGCAGACTGTGTGGTGATGGCTGGGCACCTCTGTGTTTTGTCAAGGCAAATAAAAATGACTTTTTTATCGAATATCAGAATGATTTGATATACAGTAGTGTCAGCATTGGGCTATGGGTCACAGTATTTATGGACTAGAGTTTGGAAATATAATTCAAAAATGTCTACATATCACCAGTAAAAAATGAAAACCATGCCTGCACGCTCTTTTCCGGTTTCAAACTTCTTCCGTTAAAGTAAAACAGGCAGGAGACAGGAAGAGCTATGACGCTAATAATTAAAATCTTGGAACAGTCTGTGGATTCTTTACCTGTTTGCTCTCTGCGTTTACATTTATACATTTAGCAGACGCTTCTATTCAAAGTAACATTTGTCAAATATCAGTTACTTCAGGGCTAGTCTTCCCTAGAGCAACTTAGGGTTAAGTGCCTTGCTCAAGGGCACAAAAGTGGCAGCCAGGATTCGAACCCACAATTTCGAGGTTACCAGCATGCTAGCAGGCTGAGGCTAGGTTCCTTAACCACTATGCTACCACCGCCCGTCATTGTCTGTCATTGGTTGCATGTGTCTATGACGAAAACTTGCTGCACAATCTAAACCCTGAGTTAGTGATGTTAGTAATGATTGTTATCCCTGTTCATAACTGGCCAAATCCAGTGTGTGTGTGTGTGTGTGTGTGTGTGTGTGCACACTTCTAGATTTTCTGCTGTTCCAGTGAAATCAATTAGCATTGCACTGTTAATGACACATGTATAGCAAAGTAACACTATGCCACTTTCTTTGTGTGTGTGTGTGTGTTTGTGTGTGTACAAACTTCTAGATTTTCCACCATTTCAGTAAAATCAATTAGCATTGCACTGTTAATGACACATGTAGAGCAAAGTAACTCCATGCCACTTTTCTTGAGTGTGTGTGTGTGTGTGTGTGTGTGTGTGTGTGTGTGTGTGTGTGTGTGTGTGTGTGAGAGAGATTGTGTGTACATGCTCCTAGCAGTCTGCACCCTCCCCATCCCCATCCTCCAAAAATCCAAATGGGAGTAAAAAGCATTTACTCGCCTTCTGAGGAAAGCAGCCCTTCACACAGACAACCCTTCACACAGACAAGGACCAAAGTCATCACTATAACAAATAACGACCACATCACTGCACTGGCATATACGAACTACACACACACACACACGCGCACGCACGCACACACGCACACACACACACAAACACACACAAACATAACACACACACACACACACACACAAATACACTGACAGGATAATTCTTCACACGTGAACATTTACAGTGCATGTAAATTGCTTTCCCTCTCTCTCTCCACCCTCCATTCCCTCTCTCTCTCTCTCTCTCTCTCTCACACACACACACACACACACACACACACACACCTTCCTGTGAAAGTTTATTAAAGTGTTTACTGAATTCCACACGCTCTTGAAGCAGATCTGATTTGCTTTAACCTGGTTAGGAGAGACTGTGGGCAAGAGGGACTCCTTTCCTTTCCCTCTCTCCTTCACCCTATTTTCTCTTCATTCTCTCTCTCTCTCTCATTCACTCTCTCCTCCAGTTGTTTCCCTCCTACATCCATTTCTCACTGTCTTTTCTGCAAGCCTTTGTGGCCAGACCTTGAAAGTGTACACTTTTCAGACTACAGCATGCTTCAGTCGCTGTGTGTGTGTGTGTGTGTGTGTGTGTGTGTGTGTGTGTGTGTGTGTTTGTACGTGTCAGTTATATTAACCACAAGAAACTTGTTGTCTATATTTAAGATACTTAATCACCACAGGTATATTTAGCGAAGCTGTGAATTACATGTAGCAGTCAGTGCAGGAGAAGAGAAGCTTCATGTGGTTATAAGCTACAGTGCTTGAAGCTGTTGTAAAACATCACACACGCGCACACACACACACACACACACACACACACACACACACACACACACACACACACACACATACATGCAGTGACATTACTGGAATCAGTCTGGCAGCAAAGACATCTGAGTTCAATGTAAGTACAATATGCAGGAATGCAGAAAACAACTGAGAAACACTGACAAGTTAGTCAGTGAGTCAACCACAAACACATAAACACACACACACACACACACACACACACACACAACACACACACAACACACACACAAAACACACACAGTGGTGACATAATGAGCATGGAGTCAGCCGAACTGATGGAAATGACATTCTTGTCTTTTTCTTAGGGAGGGCACTGATGGCTCTGCAATGCCACCCGAACCTGCTGAACTAGTCTGACTCCTTTCTCTTCTCTGTCTCTCTCTCTCTCTCTCTTCCTTCCTCTCTCTGTATGTGTGTCTCTTTCTCCATTGGTGTCTATCTCTGTGTCTCTGCCCTCCCTACCTCCTGCCTCCGTCACCACCCCACCCCATCTACACACACATACTCACACACAGACATACACACACACACAAACCCAAAACGGCCTGAACTTGTGGTTTTACCCCACCTATTCAGAGGTTTCATGTAGCGTCCCAGTTAGAGGGCGTTCACACCTGACCATCTAGTCCACCCTTACACATTCAGGCTCATTCATTACATTAGCCAAAAGTACCAGCAAGGCTAAAACAAGGCATTCAAAATTTCTACTTCTCCATAATAGCCAAAACAGCTATTTTACATCTGTTGTCCATGGATCAATATTGAAAGGTCAGATGCACGGAGACCTTGAGAACAATGATGGTAAATGGAGCATTTATATAGTGCTTTTCTACTCCCATGAGCACTCCAAGTGCTTTACAATGTATGCCGCAGATTCACCCTTTCACACACATACATTTACACACTAGTGGCAGAGGCTGCCTTGCAAGGTGCCAATCTGCCACCGGAAGCAATCTGGGGTTCAGTATCTTGCGGATCAGGCGGAGCGGGGCCCGAACAGCACCTCTACCACCTGCGCCACCATCAGCCCAATGTCTAAAGACCACTAAGAACGCCGTTGAGGCACATTCATGGATTTTTCTAATAATACAGGATAGACAGAGAGCACCGTCCACAAGGCTTTGCCAGTCCTTAGTATGGGCCGCTAAGAGAACATTTCCTGTGGCATCTAAAAATAGAATAAATGACTTAAAAAAATGCACGGTCTGCTAAGTGGTCGTTCATTGTGGCATGCAGAGGGACTAGCTTACGAGCAAAAGCAGATCTTCATGCTTCAGTGCAAACTGTAAATTCTGCGTGAAGCATCCCTTTGAGATGGATTGCAATGTGAGTGTGGAGGAATGTAACGTGTTTGAAGTGGACTAGATTGGCATCAGTGTAAATGTCTGACTGATGCACGTCACCCTATGGGTATAATACATGCGAGAAGATTGGGTGAATGCTTACACGCGCACGGACACTGAAGCATGCATGATGCAAATCTGAATACATGGACATATGTGTATGTCCATAGTCTCTTGCAGGTATTTTACCTCACTTCCTGATTGAATTAAAGGGATAGGTAATGTAAGGTCAGCTAAAAACATGCTAACAAGACTGATAAGGAGGTAAATACTCAGGGAATGACAGAGACACAGAGACAGAGTGTTTGGGAGGACAAAGAGATGGAGTATGTTTGGAGAATAGTAGGGGTCTTTGGAGGTGCCCTACCTTGGGTGTGAGCAATCTTCACGGCAACACACGGCTCCTCCACAGACTTCTTAGAGGTGAAACAGCTGGGCCTTGCTGCCCTCTCTGGACACAATGCACACACACACACACACACACACACACACACACAAAAAGACAAAAATCACACAATTAGTGGCAAAATTCATTTTATCATCAATTTTCCTGACTTACGTACTAACATCAATTCACGCATACTTTTTAATGTCCTTTATGACTGAGATACCATCCAGATATCCACACATATGTACTCATGCGCACACACATGTACACACATGCTCTATATCCTCCACACACACACACACACCACACACACACACACACACACACACACACACATACACAAACACACATGCATTTATTAAGTTTCAACATCTAAAGTTAAGAGGAACTGAAAGGAGCATCTGTGGAAATTTATAGAGCTCTACTATTCTACGTGCTTTTACTCTGAAGTGAATTTGTGTGTATGTGTGTGTGTCTCTGTGTGTGTGTGTGTTTGCTTGTTTGTGTGTAAAAGAGAAAGAGAACTAAAGATTTAGTGTAAGGCGAGTGTTTGAGATCCCTTTGAGCTTTAATTAAATAAACACTTGTAGTCACTGAAAGAATTGTCTCAGTATTTATTTCATACTATTTTCCTAGATACTACACCACACACACACACAACCCACACATACACACACACACACACACACCCACACACAGACAGACATGGCAGTACCCCTAAGGTTGGCTGGTCCTGAAGGAGCCTTTGATGAATGCATCTCTGATATCTGGGCCATACGCCCCAAGGGAGGCCTGGCACCCTCACATGGTAATTTCACATGCACATAAAAGATTAAAGCGAAACTCAAACACACACACACACAAATGATGTATCAGCGGCTTCTTGCACAACACACACACACACACACACACATGCCTTATACATGTGTACACAGCTAGTCTCAGACCCTCACCACCTGCTTAACATATGTGCACAGAAAGAATCACAGATGCACCCCCCCCCCCCCCCACACACACACAAACACACCCATACAGTGAGACAGATGCCATACTGCTGGCACTAGTGACATACTACTGCAGTTCCTGTTGATAGATCTGTGATAACTGAGCCACTTCTTACCACCTTTACTTTGAGTTCTTTGTCTGTGTGTGTGTGGGTTGTGTGTGTGTGTGTGTGTGTAAACTAAAAGGGAAAGGAGGTATTAGATAGTGCTGATTGTGTTTAGATAAAGTAATGCTTAAATCTGTAAAGAAGGCAACAGCCCTGCACACATGCACACAGGCACAACCACACACACACTCACTCATACTTGTGTGCACGCGCTCACACACACAGAAACACTGATAGTGTTGAGATAGTATATCATCATACTGTGTGTGTGTGTGTGTGTGTTTGTGTGTGTGCATGCATTATTT
>PYXC01000001.1:4147500-4162500 GCA_015244755.2 Tenualosa ilisha
AACAGCGGTATGGCTCTAGAATTTCATAGCAGAAGCATCCCAATGCACAAACACTAAGCAATCCCAACTATTCTCCCTTCTCTGGCCAGCCAGCAAGCTAATTAAAGTTATGTAAGGGAGTAGGGATACATCTGTGGTCACTTTAATGGGCTGAAATGAAGCCATACAATCAATTCAATTACCCTACAGGGGAGTCAAAGCAAATCCACAAATATAGACAGAGACCACAAATTAAAGACATGTTTTGTCACAAAACCACACACACACATACACACACACATATATATTTATGTGTATATATATATATATATATATATACACTCACACACACACACACACATCACACATACAAATACACACATAGATATAGACACACAAACAAGAACACAAACAAGAACACACACACACACAGAAAGTGTACACACAGAGACATACATAGAGACATGGTCAAAAAGAGAAAGCATTCACATGTAGACACATACACACACACACATACACACACTCACACACAAAGATCCAAGCCTGGGAATTCCTCTGTTTCTGAGGTCTGGCAGGAGTCTCATTCCTACTGCCTGGCAAACGCAGGCTGTGTTCCAAACCACCGCTCTTCCACCCTTCCTCACAACCACCCCCCCCGCCCCCATCCCCATCCATTCCCTAACCCCCCTCCTTTATACCCCCTCATCAGAACACCACTAAGGGCACAGTCCCACAGTAGTCCCTTGAGATTAGGGAAGGAGGGGACCTTAACTGGCCCGCCGCCCGTCACCCTAAACATCGGCTTGGGCCCCAAAAATATCCCAGCAGGCCCTGTGATGTGGCCTGGCTCCAGCTATAAACTGCAAGGCATCATGGGTGTTTAGGGCTGGGTGGGAGGCGGACAGCTGTAATCTGAGGGGTGACCAGCGGACGTGGGGGCGACAGGGGCATTATGGGAAGTGGAGACGGGGAGGCGGGGTGTGTGTGTGTGTGTGTGTGTCTGTGTGTGTAAGAAACAGCCCAGATTGCTGTGTCACTGTCATGTCAAGTCAAAGCACGGCAGGAAAATAACTGCTATCACACTGAGGAGACTATCATCATCCTATGTGGCCATGCAGATTGGGGTGTGAGCAACTACTAGTGTGTGTGTGAGTGTGTGTGTGTGTGTGTGTGTGTGTGTGTGTGTGAGAGAGAGTGAGACGGGAGGTCCGGAGGGGACAGACAGCAGAGATACATGATGTAAATGACAAACATGATGTAAATGTAATTACAGGTCTCTCACAGGAACGATCAATAGAAAGAGCAGGGGGGGATTGACTGATGATACGTATGTCCCTTCTCTCTTTCTCTCTTTCTCTCTCTCTCTCTCTCTCTCTCCCCTCAGCCTTTTCTCAGATCACAGTCAACTATGCTTCATGATCATTTTAAACATAGCCAAAGCAGCTGAGTTTGTGTGTCTGCATCCACCATCTTCCCATCAACCCAACATTACTGTAATGACGACGACTCTGATAGGTGAGTGAGGTAAAAAGTCCCAGGACACGCGTTGAGTGAGAGAGAGAGAGTATTTCAGAGAACACAGAAGATAACAAGAAGTTAACACATTTCAGAGGATTAATGCTTAACCAGCATGCTTAACAAGTAGTGTGCGTGTGTGTGTGTGTGTGTGTGTGTGTGTGCTTTCATGTACAAGAATACAGGCCAATAAGACACCTAAAAAAACCTCTTCCTGTTTTTAACGTGAAACTTTTCCTCACACTAAAGAAACTTCTGCTTTTTACTTCTCACTGCCACAATTGTCAAAACACTCTCTCTCTCTCTCTCTCTCTCTCTCTCTCTCTCACACTCTCACACACACACACACACACACACACACACACACATGGAGAGATGCAATATAGAAGGGAAAGGTTTAGAGAGAGTAGAGAATCAGGCTTATTAGCTAAGTGTATATACTGTATGCACACACAGAGAATTTAGGCTCTGCATTTGTCCCAGTTGTGACTTAGTGGAACACACAGTAAGGTAAAGCACACACTAACCAAGAGCAGTGGGCTGCCTGCTACAGCGGCGCCTGGGGAGCAGTGAGGGGTTAGGTGCCTTGCTCAAGGACACTTGAGCCGTGGTCCACTGATCAGGGATCGAACTGGCACCCCTTCGGTACCAAGCCAGGCAACCACGGCTGCCCCCTTTCCCTTAGGGTAAGGGTAAAGTTCTAATAGGATTAACGGTAGATGGGGACTGACAGCACAGGAAACTGAGGGGTCAGAGGTCAATAGTTCTCTTTGTTACACTTTGCATGTAGCAGAAACTAATAAACTGTTCTCTGTGTTAAACTACATCTGACTGAGCACTGGTTTTACTTCAAACACTCACTGCCAAAAAGCAGTCCAGGCACCGAAGAGCACAGATAGCCTTGAGCAAAGTGGGTAAAACATACACACACACACACACGCATATACACACACTACACATACTCATGTAGGCACTAAATTCGTACTCATTTAGAGAGTGGATGGGTCATATTTAGATTGAAAATTGCTGAGCAACAGACACACACACACACAGTCTTTCTTTCTTTCTCTCTCTCTCTAAAATGTAATTGAACACGCTTCATAATTAAAACATAAATAAACACAATTCCAAATCCAAACCCACAACCCCCGCTCACTATCAGTCCCCAACACACACACACACACACACACACACACACACACACACACACACACACACACACACACACACACAGTCACACAAAGACTAAATGCTTCTTTTAAGAGATGCTCACAGTGTTTAATCTGCTCGCTGGTGACAGAAGGCACACACCCTGCCCCCCACCCCGTCTGGTCAAAGCTTGACACAGAATAGCCTGACCTGGCTGCCTCATCTGAACACATCTCTCTCTCACCATGTGATTGTGTGTGTGCGTGTGTGTGTGTGTGTGTGTACGTGTGTGTAGGTGTGTGTGTGTGTTTAAGAGGTACATAAATATGTTACATCTCCTTTTTAATGTGTGCTGATGCATAACCTCTTCTCCATGCTTGCAGTGACTTCACTGGTGTGTTACTCCTTTAGATAACAAAAGAGCCATCGGTGAAACATCTACGCCACAGCATAGCAACCATTCCTATTAGCATGTCTGGCACACACCTACCCACACCCACACACACACACACACACACACACACACACACACACACAGCTTGGGAAATTGGTGCTGAACACACTTGCTTGCAGCTGCTGTGTCAAGCATGGTCACAGTACACCCCCCCCCCCCCCCACACACCCCCTTTGTTAAGAGTCACCGTGCATCTCTGTGCTGAAATCAGCCAAGAAGCTAACAGCCAGACTGTCTAGTGTCTCCATGTACACGCTCTGATCTGACTCTAGGTCAGTCAGCCATCTCCCACTCCCCCCCTTCTTCCCCCTTCCTCCCTCAAGCTACTCCCTTGCCTCCCACTGGGAGCTGCTGTCTGACAGCAGAGACGCTCAACTGATCTGAGTGCAGCTACCAGTGTGTGGCTGTAAGGGTGTGAACATCGCTAGAGAGAAAACAACACTGACCTGACACACCTCGTCCTCTTCATCATCACGCCCAGACTTAGCAAGAGCATGACTGTGTGGTGTGTGTGTGGTGTTTATGTGTGCATGTGTGCGTTAGAGAGTATCTGTGTGTGAGGTCAGCAGGGGTATCCAGAGATCGCTTGCAATTCCTTGTTCGCTTGCTTTCAATCCTCTGTCTCTGTCTGTGTCTGTGTGACACACAAACACACATACACACACACACACACACACACACTCTCTCTCTCTCTCTCTCTGTGTCAGTTGCTCAAAGCTTGTCTCACACTGAGCAGCTCTCTGTCTGCCTTCACCGCATCCTCCTTTCTCTCTTACCCTCTCGCTTCTCTCGCTCATCCACTCGTTCTCCCCGCCCCTTTTTAACTAGCTCTCCCCCGATGACTCCCCCCCTCTCTCTGACCCCGCCTTTTTATCCTCCCAGTCTCCCCCATCCCCTCTTATTCAGCAGCAGCAGTCTGTATGTGTGTGTGTGTGTGTGTGTGTGTGTGTGTGTGTGTGTGTGTGTGTGTGTGTGTGTGTGGATAATGACATTCCTGAGGAACGGCAGCATATGGCTGGGGAACGGCACTCACACAACCCCTTTCTCTATGTGCCTGCACGGATGTGTGTGTGTGTGTGTGCACGCGCGCGTGTGTGTGTGTGTGTGTGTGAGGCGCATGGACAATCGACCCTATTGTGGCGAGTGAAGGGGAGGACCAGGGCGAGGGAGCAGGGGGAACAGATAGGAAGAGGGGCAGGAGGGAGGCAGGAGGGAGGCAGGAGGGAGGCAGGAGGGACCTCTGGAAGCTCCAGGGTCTCATCCCTCTACCACCAACCAGCCCCCTCTGATCCCTCTACTGCACTACAGGAGGGATGAATGGGAGGGGAGTGGAAGAAAGGAAGAGAGAGAGATAGAAATGGAGGGATGGAGAGAGAAAGAGAGAGAGACAGTGACAGAGACAGAGAGGGAGGAAGGGGGAGAGAGAGAGAGGGAGAGAGGGCGAGAAGATGGAGAAAGGGATGGAGGGAAGGAGGGAGAGAGCAATGAAAGGAAAGAGAGTAGGAGCAATGAGATGTACATAGGAAACGGAAAAGGCAGAGGAGAGGGGTGAAAAGGAGACAGAGGGAGGGAGAGAAAGAGGAAGAAAGAGAACAGAGCTCTTTCATTATCATTTAGGGACAATCGTAGGTCACAAGAAGCCTGAGTGATGGACAGAAGAGAATAGAGAGAGGAGAGTGGAGGGGAAAGAGAAAAACATGACAGAGAGAGAAAAAAGAAGGAAGCATGACACACATGGCGAGAGAGGAAATGAGAGGACACAGAGGGACAGGAGAAAGAGACAGAGACAGATGAACTGAAGGAGAGAGAGTAGACAGAGGAGAGAGAGAGAGAGAGAGAGAGCCTGGTAGGAGCTGGCAGATGAGGAAGAGAAGCAGAAGAGCGAAACCACCTACATTATTCCCACTCTGCACATCTAGCACTACTGACTCACACACACACACACACACACACACACACACACACACACACCATACTGTCTTTTTATAGTGGTGTGTGGGTGGACACTGCTGCTGTTACAGACTAGGTGTGAAGTCAGTAGGGACACATGTCTCAAGCTACATGACACTGATACTCCTGCTGTGCATGTGTGTGTGTGTGTGTGTGTGTGTGTGTGTGTGTGTGTGTTTTTACATGTGCACAAGCGGCACATTATTAAGTAGTCATTCTGGGAAACTAAGAATGATGATGGAGATGAAACTGATGTTGCTTCCTCCTCAGGCTCTGAGACACTTCCCTGAACGAGACCTTAAAAATGCACCCTCCCCCCAATCCCAATCCAAAACACGCACGCGCACGCACGCACGCACACACCCACACACACACACACACACACACACACACACACACACACACACACACACACCCTTTTCTATTCTGTCCCCATCACTTCTTTCCACTCCTGGTATGACCCCTTCTATTCCTATCTTGTTGTCCATCATTCCTGTAGCCATTATTCCCATTTCTTTCCCACCCTTATCCGACTCATGCAGCTCTTATGCAGCTCTCTGCCTCTAATGGAACCTGACAAGGCTGTTCCTCCAACTAAGCCACCAGGCATGGATGTACCAAAAAAGTGGTCAGTCTCTCTCTCTCTCTTTCTCTTCTTCACCCCCTCTTTCTCTCTCTCGCTCGCTCTCTCTCTCTCTCTCTCTCTCTCTCTCTGTGTTGCACTCCTTTCCTAAGCTCTGTCCTTTTTCTCCTGGGGGCCTCTCACTTCCCAGGCCCCCTCATTAAACACCCACACAATTAGTTCTGTGGCCTGGGCACTTCCACTCAGTCAGCCAATAATGTGTCAGTGTGTGTGGGGGTGCAAACATGAGAGTGAGTGTGTGTGTGTGGTGTGTGTGTGTGTGTGTGTGTGTGTGAAAGAATGAAAGAGGGAGGGGGGGTAAGGAAACTTGCAACCATGCAGGTGTTTGGTTCTGAATACGTGTAAATATGCTTGTGTGCATGTGTATATTTACAAGTGTGTGTGTGTGTGTGTGTGCTTGTGTGTGTATGTGTGTGTGTGTGAGTGTGTGTTTGTGGTGTGACTTGTGTAAAATGACACCTCTGGTGCAGGGAAGATTATGTGACAAAGCTCATTATAGTCAGCAGACTCTAAGGTAAATGGCCATTAACTAGTGTGTAAGCCTGGGCTGGGCTGGACTGAACTGTGCTGGGTGGGTGGGACATCTGGGGGGTGTGCATTTTCAACCAGACCGTTCAAACGTTCAGGACGCACACAAAAGGTTCAAAAGAAACAAACAAACACAGAACAGAGTTCATTTTTTTATGATGTAGTGAAGTTAAGGTATATTGTTCCATACCCTCTCATCATGTGCTATATACATTCATATACTTTTGCATTCAAACTCATTATATTTCGACCCATAACCCTCTCTGTCTCTCTCAATAGAAACTGAATAATTAAACTGTAAACATGGACACCCAGTTTGTCAATAATCAGAAATCATCATGACACCAACACCACCTGCTAACTCAACCCTTTCTCCTTCTGCCTTGATGGTTGATGAAGCCTTTGAGATGATGGAAAACCAGCAGCAGACAACGGACAGATAGGCCTACTGTACCTGCCTGTGGAGCAAAGGACCCCAGAGACCCAGAGTGAGTAGTCACCCCACCCTGCCTAAACCTTAGATCCTACAGACCCGCACTGCAATGTAACTCACTGCAGGAGATAAGAGCTGAACATCTTGGTATGGCAGTCAGGATGCACAGGCTGGCGTGGGGAGGCCACGCCATCGAAAGGTGAATTCATAGTTCGGGGTATAAGTGTCACTCGACAAAAACAAACTGCTGTTGAGAGAGCTGTAGGCTTGATTCCTGTAGCTTTTACACTGACTTTACATCTCAGACCGAAAAAGAGGCAAAACAGGAAGACAAACACAGACCATGACCACGGCAACACATAACTCCAGCTGGAACATCAGTACAGCTCCAATGATATTTTCACATCCTCTGAAGTGAACAACCCAATGCCAACACCACAACAGACAAAACGAGTGTCTGTTCTGCACCATACTTTGGCAAGTGACATCCTAAGGCAAGAACTACAACCAGATACATTACGGAAATGTTAGGTCACATGAAAAAAACATTTCAAAGACGGGTCTATTTTTGTCGGATGTTTGCTGCACTCCTGTATCTGGTGTAGCCAGTTCCACTGATTACAGTGGAAGCTAATTGTTACGGCAGATGCGACTTTGACATAACGTTTCCGCAACGTATCCGCTGTAGCCCTAGGGTAAGGCCCATAGACTACCCTTCACATGTCCTGACCCAGGAATGAATGCACTGAACACAGGGGGAGAAGGGAGCCAGACAGGGGGAAGAGGAGAAGGGAGGAGAGGAGAGGAGGAGAGAGGGGGAGGTGTCTGTGGATGAGACATCCTGAAGGGAAACAGGAAGGGACACGGCTCCCCAGCTCACCCAGAGAATACCGCTCTTTGGGCTTAGTTTAGAAATCCAATTAAGTGTATGAGTCAGCCGCGAGTTTGTGGCTTGGCAAAGTATGCCGAGAGCATGCATACACACACACACACACACACACACACACACACAAGACACACTACAAACATCACCCTTGGAAGAGGTCTTATGGGTTGCATGACTATAGATCACACGAAACCAATCTCCTCTCATTGTGTAACTGAGAAATGCTCAGCATAGATCAAAAAATGTTCTCTGTCCAGTAACGAATTGCAGCCCACCCCCCATGTTCTACTGATTGGCATGACAACATTCTGCTCATCTCCATGGTGACAACATCAACATCCCCTCTCCATCACTGACACTGTACCAGTGACAAATGATGAGGTATGATGAGGACCTTGGTATTCCAAGCACACCTACACAGTGCTCTCTCTCTCTCTCTCTCTCTCTTTCACACATATGACTTCCCACTGGTAATGGTCCCATTAGTAGAGAGCGCTACACTATGAAAAAGCCCTGCCAACAAAACAGGTCATAAAAATGCACACTGCTGTGTGATCTGACTTGGTGCGCGAGTGAGTAAGATGGTGACCTTTGACGAACACACGTGTGAAGGCCTGCATTCAACACACACACACACACACACACACACACACACACACACACACACACACACACAGGAGTGTGACTGTGACACTGTTTAGGTGACCTCTTTCTTGAAAAGTCATGCAGTGCTTTCTTGAGCAAGTCTGGAGCAGCAGTTGAACAGTGGGAACCAATTACTGCATTTAATCTGCCAGCAGACACACTGTAGAAGGGAATCGCACGCACCTATTACACATACACAAACACACACACAGACACACACACACACACAGACACAGACACACATACAAACACACACACACACACACACACACAAACACAAACAAATGTAACGTATGCTGTCACATATAGGGAAAAAACATTGCCAACCATTCTGCAGCATTGACTCTCCACTGGTCTGACACTATACCCAATCACACTAAGTGAGCCTGTTTGAAGTGAGCTGAAATTGAAAAGCCGTTTAGTTTGCCCCATTAGAAGCAGGACCTCAAACATTGCCTAGTGCTGCGCTAATCCAGCCTGACAGAAGCACTAGCCATCTGAGGTTATGCCCTGCCCCTCCTGTCCTGTTGCTGTCCAGCCTGGCTCAGAGTCTCTGCCCCAAGGCCTTTTAACCAGGAAATTCATTAGCTGATCACACACTCAATCAGCAGTAACAGCCCTCTCAAAAGTACTTCTGCTCTGTCTCAAATCTAATCACGAGAAAGATTAACTGCTCGGCTGGGTCTGCTCTGGCGTGACTGCTGTTAGGAGTAGCTGTCAGCCCCAACATGAGGAGAGACGAATCCTCTAAAGCTTTTAGCACACAAGGAACACTACTGGGGTCAAACACGGAGCTGCAGATTTGTCTGTATTTATTGATCTGTTGTCTGTCTGCTTCCATTTCATAATGACAGTGTCCTATGCCCCCTGGTGGTTGTTTGAAGTACTGCATGCCCAGATGTTGCTCTCTTGATATGAGAGGCTTTTTGGTGGACAGCATCACTGAGGGCGAACACTCGCTGTGGGATTTCTGGGTCAAAGATTAAACCTGATCCCTGATTCTGGAACAGGCTTAAGATGAATATCCACTGATGTACTTCACTGATGTAGGTTCAGCATGTCAGCATGTCAGCTGGGCTGATTAAGTGAAAGCAAGAGTTAATGTTCCCTGTGCCCCCTCTTGCTAGTGTGTGTGTGTGTGTGTGTGTGTGTAAGTGTGTGTGAAAGTGTGCGTGTCTATGTGAAAGTATGTGTGAGAGTGTATGTATGTGTGTGTGTGAGAAAGACAGACACGGAGAGAAAGTGTGCACAGTGTGTGAATGTACATGTGTGTATGTGTGTGTGATAGTGTGAGTGTGGTGTTTTTCATGTCTTTCTCGATACTGGAACAATGCATCTGCTCAGAGCCCACAAAACAGGAGGCCTTTCCTTTCCGGCTTCAAAAAAGGTGAAGGGGGGCAAACCACACACACACACACACACACACACACACACACACACACACACACACACACACACACATGTGGTTCTTGCCAAGTGGAGTAGGTATTTGGGACTTGCAGGGAGCAGAGCAATCACCATTCACCAACTCTACAGCTGCAGAGACCCCTGGCAAAACTGACTGAATGCTAAACTACATTATTATCATGTGTTCAGAGAGGCATGTGTGTGTGTGCATGTGTGTATGGTGGATGTGACTACAGTGTGTGGAGATTCCACTTCTGTGCGTTCACCTTAAGCTTTAATTAAAATCAGATCAGTGCCAACGAACAAGCTATTCATTTACAATGGGTTAGACACACACACACAAGGACAGACAGAGAGAGAGAGAGAGAGAAAAATATGTGCAAACACTCAACTGACCAGCAGCTGTTGGTTAAACCACACTTAAGCTGAAAGTAATAGAGGGGACAGGGGTTAAAATGAGGGACACACACACACACACACAGCGAGAGAGAGAGAGATTAAAAGGGATAAATGGTATGTTTGGTTTGTAGAATAGAGCCTAGATTGAGTTTGCGCACACATGAGTTTGTGTTTGCACTTGTCTGGTCGTTTCCTTGACTCTGCTAAGCTTCATTCACAAAACATTTCTACAACGCACAAACATAAACGCTCACACACACACACTCACACAAACACATTTACACGCATCTCACACCTTACCATCCTTACATTCATTTATACAAATTCATTCTTCGGCCACACATATCACGTTTACCCGAGGACTAGGAAATATATGCCAACTACCACTACCCATAAATATATAGAGAGGGAAAGCGAGAGCAGATATAAGTATACCGACCATAAAATTATCCATGGCCTCTAACTACCAGTCTTGACTAATGTTCATCACTCTTCAGCCTTCCCTGGAGACCCCTGCTGCTTGCCACAAGCCCGAAGCAAAAGCCACTGGCATCTACTTAAAACAACCAAAGAAAATCACAGCTTTGCACCACAAACCAACTCTAAACTTAACCCTAAGTGGAGCCTCCACCGCAACTTACCACTGGTCCACCCACAGCATCAGCTCCCATTCGCCGGCCATTTCATTTCCACATAAGAGCTGTCAGTTCTTCTTCTTTTCATCCTGACAAACTGTCATCCGTTTAAAATGACGTTGGTTGCAAACGGACTCACCACAGAGCAATTATGAATTAGGTGAACGTGTACAGTCAATCCAAATCTTTATGAATCCTAAAAGTGAATCTTTTTTTTTTATTAAGCATTAACTGTGTAAACACCACTCAGACAGGTACCTCTCCCAAACCCATGGTAGTTCTGCACATCTAAATCTAAACTTAAGCGACTCTAATGTATCACAGCATGATGTTCTATCGACATAAATTACTCACCTCAGTTTACCCACAACACCCACCCATCCACACACACACCACCCACACCACACACACACTGTCCCACTCTATTCTTTTGTCTCCAACAGTATAAGGGTGCTACTGTACCTCTAGATCTCCAGAAACAGTATTTCCGTCGTCGTTTCATCCTGCTGATGACCTACAGCAGTCTAGTGTCTGCCATGAGCCTCAGGTAAGCTGCCTGTCTGATCCTGCCTGTTAGCTGTTAGCCACCGACTCATTCTGACTAAATCCACGAGGCCAGCCTATCCCAGTTTCCTGTGGAAAGCAGCATTGTGTGTGTGTGTGTGTGTGTGTTGTGTGTTTGTGTGTGTAAGCTGAAGCTGGACAGCAGTTTACGCTTCTAAGAATCTTGTCACTCCAAACACCGACCGACGCCAGCGGACCGTCCACCTACCCGATGCCACGCGGCGCAGCC
Source organism: Tenualosa ilisha (assembly GCA_015244755.2). NCBI lineage: Eukaryota > Metazoa > Chordata > Actinopteri > Clupeiformes > Clupeidae > Tenualosa > Tenualosa ilisha. The sequence continues at coordinate 4,158,917 of PYXC01000001.1, forward strand.
GAGACCTCCAGAGCCCAGTGCCACCCAGGCAATCCATATCCTTCCCATCAGCCAATGGGGCCCTGCACCGACAAATGCAATGGTGATAAATTAAATGACCCAGCGTCTCAAAAAAAGGATGAAGGAAGGGAAAGTTTGAGAAAGTCAGGGAGCGGGAAGGAGTGGGAGAGAGAGAGACAGAGAGAGAGAGAGAGAGAGAGAAAGGAAGAGTGAGAGAGAACAGGGAGGAAAAGGAGGAAACTGCACACACAATAGTTCATATGAGTGAATAGCTGACAAAAATATCCATCAGCCTTTGTCCCTCCCTCTCGCTCTCTCTCTCTCTCTCTCTCTCTCTTTCTCTCACTCTCTCTCCCTCTCTTTCTCTCATTCTTACCCCTGTTTCACTCTTCTCACCTTACTCTCACTTTAGGGGTCCATCTATTCTTCCTTTGTCATGAACTGACCCAAGTCCCCCCCCACACAAGCCCACAAACACACACAAACAAACACGTTGACTAGAATAGGAGTGTATTTATTTTTGTCTGTGAGAGCATCTGTGTGCATTCTGCATTCATGTGTAGGTATTCTGTTCAGCCGTTCCAAAGAGCTGACCCATGCGCTCCCCTTACCCTCTGCACCGGAAACTTCAGACAAAGAACAGGAAGTAGTGGAGTAGCATAGAAAAACACACCACACTCACACCACACACACACACACACACACACACACACTCTGTCTAACACACACTCTGTAACACACACACACACACACACACACACACACATACGCCCCTCTCTACCCTCTACACACACACACCCCCCACAACACACACACACACCACACACACACACACACACACACACACACACACACACACACACACACACACACACACACACAAACACACTTGATAGAAAGCAAAAGAGAGATCCAGTGTCTTTGGATCTGTCAGGGGCCTCCTTTTACTTTCTATTTGATGTTTCCAAGAAATGCCTTTTCCCAGCAGCGACATGGTAGAAGGCCTGTTTACAGGCAGCATTCTCATTCTCACCACCATTACTATCAGAATCAATATCATCACCATCATTATCACCATCATCACAAACATCTATCTGTGTAATTACTAAAAGACATAGCCATCACAACCAGCAGTAGCAGCTGACTCAATGAGAATGCTCTCATAATCACTTTGTTTACTACTGCACTACAACTTTTCAATCCAAATGACTATAAATCTAATTAAAATAGTCATGGCCTACACTAAGACTGGCAATACTATACTAATATCACAACCAAGTTGCTCCCCATACAATTACAGTTCTTACAGTGATCTTTTCAATCAATATCATCAACATTTCCATTCACAATATTCCCTCTATTAGGGCAATTAGTATGAACATCCTATTTGACCTGATATCCTTACACTCATCACTGACACTGAAACTTTCATGAAAATCACTGTTGTCTTTCACCAATGGCATCTCAGCATCCCCACTGGTAGGTCTATTTCTAGAAAGGCTCTCTCCTCTCAGGGTCTTTAGAACCAGAGATTACAGGAGGCAGCTCATGTCGTTTCCCCCCAGTCACATGACTGGTCATTACACACATACATAGACTTAAGGTATCATCATCCTGGGTCAGCAGCAGGTAGCCTGCAGTACATGCTGATAGAATAGAAGGTCTGCATCTATGGGGTTAGTGATGCTATGCTATGCTACACAAAGTTTTTCAAGATGGTCAGTCACTGGGCCTACGGGAGTGAGATTTATACTGGAACATGGTCAGTCAAATTTGAAATGTCTAAAAATATTCAATCACTATCACAAGTGACCAGAATGGAACTATTTCAAAGCGACCATTTTCCCAAGAAGTAAGCGCAGGTGTTATTACTGACATCCAACAAGGATCTGATTCTGCTACCCTGAATCAGAATCTTATTGACTGTAATTAATAACACCCCTGCTTATCCTGTGACTTCTTGGAAAAATGGCTGCTGTGAAATGGGCCCATTACTTCAGTTCATTGCATCTGAATGCAGTATATGAGTGCACACTGCCCCCTTGTGGATATATAGCTCTCAGCAAGCAGTAACAATCACAGTAATGCCAGATGATGTTGCATTTGTTTATGTTTATGTTTATAATTCTTGACAAGAGCCTTTATCCAAGGTAAGTGACATTATTCCAACCAAACACCAAACAAAATACAACAGAGAGGAAGCTCACCCTTCCAGCCCTCCCTTCAGTGCTAAAGTGTGTGTTTTGGTATTGTTCATTTCCACTTTGTTCCGTTGCACATTTCCACAGAGCCAAAAGCCTGGTGGACCAGACTCATCCACTTCACTTCACTTTGTGTAAAGAACCTGGCTACTCTCATGTTTACTTCCCAGTGGCTAGTACATTCTGAGAACTTTACTACTATTGGTTCTGCCTTCAATCTCATGTTGACTGGATGCTAAGAGAGTTTGTTGGGGAAGCCAAAGCCTTAGGAGATGTCCCTGACGTAGCACTGCAGTGAAATACAATAGTGAGTGGAGTGGTACTGAATAGCCTCCTGAGAGAAAGGAGAACCAATGCAACAATGAAGCAATGCTTGCTAAATGGCACAAAAAGTGCAGTGTGTTTTGGAAGGGCTTAGCACTGCTTGCTCCACCTTTAAAGACAAGTTCAAAGTTCAAGCAGTTTGACAGAAACTGTACGAGTGCGTGCACATAAATTCATACCAATGTGCAGACACACACACACACACACACACACCAACTTAAACTGAACTCACAGAAGCGGAAACATTATAGGGTGATTGAAATGGCAGGCTGGGTTCACTGTGCTTGGAGAAGATTAATGGTGTTGCACAGCATTGCGTAAGGCCTGCATTACCACAAACTCCATTGAGTGAGATGAAGAGATGAAGCTGCAGTGATTCCTCACAGGCAGGTACAAGCTTGCTCTGCTCCCCTCTACGGCACAGACAGGCGATTATCAACCAATTTTTCCCAGAATTGTCTTGAAAGGTATGTGTGCATGTGTGTGTGTGCCTTTCAGATGAGAAGACAAGCATACAAATACATCAGCAGGAAAGGTGATCTCAGGTAACTAAAGACACAAAAGATGAGAGACATTAGAAAAACAATGTTGAATGTTATCCTCTTTTGTAAGTCGCTTTGGATAAAAGCGTCTGCTAAATGCCTAAATGTAAATGTAAATGTAAAAACAGGGATAAGTAAGAATGGACAGAGGAACAGACAGAGCAGCAGAGAAAGAGAAAGAGAGAGGAAGGGAAAAGGAATGTACAGATAGATTATCCATTTCCTGTGCTGTGAGATGCCAACACCCACTGTGATTACAACTCACAGACCTGACAAGGGTGCACCCACCCTCAGCCAATTACGCACCATCTCTCTAGAGCCCATCAACCAATCCCTGCTTGGACCAGTGAGCTCCAGTCCCCACCCATTCATCCAAACATACTGTGGTCCTAGTTCACAACGACCCTCCACCCCCACCCCACCCCTATCCAGTGACCTTCCCAGCTGAGGCCACAGCCTCCCCAGCAGAGCCGCAGACAAAGCAGATGTTAAGAACATGCGAGTGAGAAACTGGGAC
>PYXC01000001.1:4165000-4187500 GCA_015244755.2 Tenualosa ilisha
GAAGTAGCTTGTTTTCCACTGTCACACACAACTATAGTCAAACTATTGCCACACTTACCACTCACCACATACACACACGCACAAACACACCTACACACATACATACTTATTTGCCAGTTTTACACTTACATGCCAAAGGTCAGGTTATCACTTTGGAACAATAGATGACATGACAATGCACAGAACACGCACGCACACACGCACACACACACACACACACACACACACACACAAATTTTACAATACAGTCTGGATGATTAAGCACCATCAGTGATTCTAATAGCACTATTTCTAAAAACTATTACAGTATCTTCACCAAGTTTGTTGTCAGGTCTGCATCGGACCTGGTCACGGCCACGCCCCCTCACTCAACTCCACAGACTCACAGCTCGTCGCCCCGTTTGCATTCACTTCCTCATGCACGATCACCGTCACCTGAGTTTTAATTGGTGTCACCTGGTCTCCACCTTACTTAAGCTTCCCCTCTGCTTCACCTGGTGTCTGGCCTCGTCTATGTTCCCTCGGACTTCCTACGTGTCAGTTGTGTTACCTCTGTCTCCCGCGTCTCCTGTGTCTTTCGCCCCGTGAGCCTCGTACTCCCCGATCTGTATTGTGATTCGCAATCGTCCTTTGTAGTTTTAAACTGTACTTTTGTGTTCGCCACCTTTTCTCCTGTGTGTTTGTGTCTTAGGAATCTCCTGCGAGTTGTACTTTCCTTTCCCTCCGTTAGAGTAACGGACACGACTTTAGTTAATCTAGTTTTGTTTGATTTTGGCTTTTTTGATTGTGGTTTTGCTCCCCCTCCGTTATAAGTAGCGGACGTGACTTTGGTTAAAGACTCTGCTCCTTCTTTGAATAAATACTCCTTGTTGCAATTTATATCTGCCTCCGTCTGTCTGTGCCTGACATTTGTCAACTAAACTTAAATCACATTCACTTCTTCCCACTGAGTTTGCAATTCTGCAACACAGTTTTGGCAAAACTTTAAACACAACCCACACTTTCAGCAAAACTATGGGTGGTACACACGGGTGGTTTCTATACACATTATTCTACAAGCTGTCCATCTACATTGAAACAATTTTCCAGTAAAACAATTTTTGTTTAATAACTTCACTCAGCATCCAGACCTTTGACATGGCAAAAAGACAGGTAAGCATTTGGTCTGGATCACAGTATAAGACAATCCAGAACAAAGAGTGCTGTAGCAGAGGTCAGAAATAGAGGAGGGGGAGAGAAAGAAGAGGTGAAGAGGTTTGAAGGAAGAGGAGAAGAACAAGGATCAGTAGATGAAGATAAGGAGACAAGGACTGGAAGGATGAACGATCTACTGGCTTGTCCTAAATAAAGCAACTTTCGCACATGACAAAGCTAGTCTGTATTTTTGTTTGTTTGTTTGTTTGTTTTCTTGTGTGCTGTACAATTAAGCAATAAGCCATGAGAGGCCGTGGCTTTGTGCAGGTTTTTTAACAGCTAAAGGGTGTTGTTTGGCACGACGCAAAGATACAACTCAGCTTCTCACTGCAGATTAATCTCACTCTTGTACTGAAGTATAGAAGCCCATGAAATGCCCAGAAAATCTTTAGGCTTAAAGTAACAACATGAACACCCTATTATGTAACACTTAATACTTAATACTCCAGGTCAAATAAAATATAGTAGGCTCTTTGAGTTCCCTGATAGGATATCTAACCTTTCAGAAGGTGAGATTTGAACAGAAGATTGCAGATAATATTCCATAGTTTCCAAATATTCTTTAGAATGAAACATTCTGAACACAGCATCTGACAGCTAGCTGGTGTTAGCTGCTAACTGTTGAGATAGTGCTATGTTGTTACTGTGTGTAACTGATCAGCTGTGGACTCTTCCCTAAGCCCCATTCTTTGTCTCACTATGCCTATGTGGTCCGATGAGCAGCCAAAGCTAAAGAATTGAGAGAGACAAGTCTTTCCCTGTTCTCCAGGCCATTAAAAAAAAGACTAAACCCTTTCACTGGGCCTACTCTCTCTCTCTCTTTCTCCCTTTTCTTTCTCTCTCTCTCTCTCTCTCTCTCTCTTTATCTCTTTATCTCTCTCTCTCTCTCTGTGAGTGTGCGTGTGTGTAAAGAGATGCATGTAAAAAGAGAAGCTCCTCACCAAAAATAGATGCATATCTTGACCTAATGAGTAAAACCATAGAACTATAACAAGATGGAAAGATGACTGTGTTTATATCTGGTTTACCACTGATGAAGATCAGTTTTGTATTACAATATATTTGCCTGCTATGCACATAATTGCATACATGGAAGTGATTAATGTCAAAAGTACTGCAGTGCCTAGGAAAATGCAGAATCTACAGAATCTACAGAGTCAGAGAGGACAGACAGATGGACAGACGGACGGACGGACGGACAGAGAGACAGAGACAGAGAGAGAGAGAGAGAGATTGTATTGTATTGACCAAAAGCTGATTATGTAAGCAACCTCAACCTCAATATCAGTCATTACTCTACTGTTGAGGCTGTTCTGAGCATCGGGATATCACTGCTACAAATGCACTCAGCTGTAGGGACATGCACAGTAAGGGTGGGAATCCTGAATGCTTCAGTTCACTTGAATCACGTGTCTAGTCTCCCACATTATCAAGTCAAGTCAAGTCAGATTTATTGTCAACTCTGCCATATATACAAAATACACAAAAGAATTGAAATCGCATTTCTGCCTGACCCACGGTGAGTGTTACAACATGGAATAATGAAAAAAAATGACTTTGTGAAAAAGACATGTGAGGGTGGGGGTGGTGGAGGTCGTCTCTATGACAGGAGGGACCTTTGGGTATGAAAGTGAAACTGAAGTTCTAAATGTAGCAGGACTGCAGACATTCTCCACTGTACTCAAGCGCAGACATAACAATTGTTTTATACAGTGGTCTGTCACTCTCTGTTTTGATCGAGATTCAGTCGAAGTAGCATTTCTTGTTTAATAATAAATTAAAAAGTGAATAAAAACGTCAATGGTGGAAGATTTAAGTATTTAAAAGATGGAAGAATTATAGACAGTATTAGTGGCGATGGTAGTAGCATTAGTAGTAGTATATATTCTTTTTTGATAACATGAGGGAAATTCACTCCCTGCATTAATCCCATCTGCACCCACCCATACGCACACAGCACACAGTAAACACACAGTGAGTGGAAGCACACACTATCTGGTGTGGTGCCCAGGGAGCAGTGAGGGGTCAGGTGCTTTGCTCAAGGACACCTCAGTCATGGATGTGGGCAGTGGAGAGCAATGCAATCACTTCATCACCCATTTGTCTGAGACCCCAACCAGGCCACAGCTGCCCTGATAGTCGCTATAAGTAGCAGAATAATATCTAGTAGTATTAATAGCTAGTAGTAGTAAGTAATATGCCCAACAGTAGTATTAGGAACAGTAGTAGTAGCTGAATGTGTTTGGCATTTAAGTATGCTGACCATATCAAGATTATGTGGGATCAGTGCTGCTAGAAATGAGTCAGCTCAGGACAGAGAATTCAGATGAACGCAAAACCATGAACGCAAAGTAATTACTGGACTGTTTACTGCAGTCTACTTCAATGGATTAATTCACAGCACAGAGTGCCCGGCCTGACCCCAGCATCTGTCATCTACCCTTTAGAGCTGTCCAAATGTCCGTCGCAACAGAACACCCCGAAACAAAATTGTCTAAGCCATCATCCCATTGTGGGATAAATCCAGTCAACCTGACTCCATGGACATAAGCTGACTAGTAGGAAAAACACCCATCGATTCAGTAGGTCAGTATTTGTAATCAAATGTGTTACACGTTTATGACTCACGTAGTCAAAAGAAACAAAGATCTAATTATAAAACAATCACGACAGAATAATTTCTTTGGGTCTACAAAATCAACAAATCTATACAAATGTCGGAAAAGTCCGCTTTGTGATTAATTAAATGGGCGGGGGGGGGGGGGGGGGGGCAAAATACTCTTGCCATGTCATGTGTCATGTCATTTTAATTAATGTAGTATTAATGTAGCCTTCACTAGGAGGTATAAATGATAATGGGTTCCCTCCTTATACATGACACTCAGCTGGCCGGAAACACGAACCATGACTTTGGTCTGCTCCAGATTACTCACTCTGAAAAGTTAGTGACACTCACATCATCAACACACGCTGGTGTTTACATCTGACACATTTCCTATGTGTCAGTTCTTGCTTTTTTTTTCTCTGTAGTGTGTGCCCAAGAGTTATGTATTCATTCAAAGCCTAACTCTCTCTTTGCCAGTATGGTTTTAACATGGCATGACACTGAGTACAATAAATTCCCCGCCGTGTTCTGTGCTTTACACAGATTGCACAATGGCCAGTTGAGACACGTTCTTCTCCTTACCTGGGCGCAAAACACAGCCAACCTCTCTCTCTTAAACACAGAACCCGGGGCTGTTTGACACAAGTAAGCGCTTGGTCTTCCCAGATAGGCTATATTCGCTCTAATGACTTCGACTACTTCCAACTTCACACAGTAATTAAAACGTATTACCATGACCAACCCGCCAGGTAGCAATGAGACATCCATATGAGTTCAACTGAGTCTGAATACAAACTTTTTGATGGAAAGTTATTCTGCGAAAGAGGACTGAAATGAAGAAAACTTCATTTCATAAAGAAACTTGATTAGTTATCCCGAATTGAAAACAAAACGTTTTCCATCGAAAATAAACACCTTTATACTTCAGGAAGACAAACTTGGGATACCTATAACATACCTTCACATTCTTCAGGTTGCTGCTCCTGCGATGATCCTATCCCGTCGCATTCTTCATGTTGCTGCTCCTCCGATGATCCCATGTTGAGCGATCGCTTTTTTCTTCTAAAAGCGTTGCGCCGAGATCTGTCACTCATTTTGTTCTGTTTTGCTGGTCGTTCCAAAATGAAAAGAATTCCGAGGTTGAGGACTGGGATATCCGCATAACTAACCAAAAAGCGACCACATGCCAAAAAAGATAAAGTATCCCGTGGGATAAAGTTCTCTGGCTCGAGTCACGTCCCTATTCCTGTGCTATAGCGCTGTAATCTGCAGGGGGCTACTAGGACCGCGGTTAGAAACGCTATTCTGGCCCTCCGTGTACTTTGCTTTGAGGGTTTTTGGCAGACTATTCCACTGGACGCTAAATCAGGTTCAAAGTCACAACAGCACTGTAACGCGCTGCTTTCATCATGATCGGCTTATCTTACCTGGTCTGGCGCGAGGCCCGCCCCATGCATTTACAAACAAGAGTTCTAGGCTCGCGCACTGCATCGCAGTGACTGGAACAAGTTCACCCCCTGCTGGGGCCACACAAGTACACCAAAGGTTCAGTAACAGTGTGAATTAAGTCACATACCGGTCATTTTACCACCCGATTTCACATTAGGTTGAAGTATTTTCAAAATTTAAAAATCAAGGGAAAACATAAAAAATGCAAATGGTAAGCGAGTTACTTACCACTTCATCAATATTTTGCCTGTTGGTTACCCTATTATTCGTCAATTCTTATTTTACATACAAATCAGTAATGGGTGGAAATATAATTTCTATAGACGTTGGGTACATGGAGAAACAATAGACTTCCAGAAGTCAGTGTTGTTAAGAGACATGCATCCACACCACTTTCATTTGAGGGACAGTTGTTTATTTTATAATTAAACAAACAATACGTTACTGCGAATTAAATGAGAAACATACAGGAAAAAAACAAGACCAATATAATAGCCATTTTTAATTCATTCAATATCTCTTCTTCTGTTTATTGATTAATTAGTGTCTCCAACCCACTCATAGAAGCCAGGGTAATTTTATTGTCTTGTTGTGCAAACTAATGGGGGTGTGAGTTTGTGTCAATTCCAAGACACCTCAGCATAAACTGAACAACTTCTCATTGAAAAGTATTAATAATAGTAGGGATAAAACCAAACTGATAATCAAATCACACTTACTTAATACACAATCTCTCGCAAACACACACACACACACATACTACAAACACACACACACACACAGTACACACACACACATTTGCATCTGTTGAATTTTTTAGCTGATGCCTTTTCTTTTAGGCAGAACACAGTTAAACTTTTTCTTAGGATATAGGCATACAAATGCTGTCAGGTAAGGTTATTCATTCTGCAGTACCCCTCCAAATCCATTGATTTCAGGAAGATGTGGTTCAAAGCCTCAAGGATTATTTGCTCAAGGTGCAAGAGGCATAAATGTAGAAATGAATCATGAAAAGGAAATGACACCGGTCTGGATTAGACTTTGTGCCTCTCATCATGCTGTCAACAACAACAGCTCAAGCCTATACAAACGTCTCAGTGTCCTCTCTTGTCCTGCAATCATTTAAAGGCTGATGGTTTCTGTGTAAAAACATTATCTCTCAGAAAAGATTATCAAGTTTTTCTGAAGCAAAATCATTTGTTACTAATCATTTCTTAACATGTGTGTTGTTGTCTGTTTTAAACAGGGAACACATTTGGGATTCTTCCCAGAGATACAGAGATTGAGAACACCTGTATTAGCCCCCCTCATGGCTAAAGTGGAGCTGGACTATGCAGGAATGGAACTACATGCATAGATAGTGTTTATGTCAATGGTGTTGATTGACCCCAAACCTTGATGCCCTGTGACGCATGTCATTGAAACGTTTGTATTCCAGCTTTCGTCCTAAGACTCTATGTACATGTTTTGGCCTTTAATACAAAACACATGAGCATCAGCCTTTGAGTGTACCTCTTCTTTTCCTATTTTGATACTTTCATGATTTCACCAGGCGAAACATCTTCACAAACTAAAGGCACAGACGCCGACTTGCTATTGTCTTTCAGTTGTGTTGATCAACACTGAACAGGCAGCAGCAATGGACCCATCCACTGCTTTCTAGTCTTATGTCTTATAATGTTTCATGTTAGACAGGATGCAGTATAATCATCAGTGTGGTCAATTCTTCTAAGGCATCTTAAGCTGAGATTGATCTAGTCCCGTTTGTGTGCTTCTGTACTATTTAAGGGTCTAAATTCTTTCTTGTGTCACAATCAGTAAATGGTGAGACCATATACAGTCATGGGGTGAAACCAAGATAAAAAGCAACAGGTCAATTTCATTTAACAGACACTCTTTTGACTACACAAACAGTCAGTCTGGATAAACTTGTGTCTAGCCCATTGGTACAACAGTGGAAGCGCCTGGGGTTGGCAAGTGATGTCTAAACATGTCCAGCACTGCAGTGTTTCTCAGAAAGAGGGCACTGTAAATTATAGGCAGTTAACGTTGAAGAAAAAGTAACATTTACTCCCCTTTAACTGAAAGTGACATGGGGTCCAAATTTAGCTCATATGAGATCACTTTTCAGTTGAGTCATACGCCACTTGTCAGTTTAGGACTCTTCTTTTCTTACTCAACACACTTAGTGCAATCAGTTTCAGGCTCTCTCTCCCTCAACTATCGGACAACTATCTCTCTAAATCCAAAAGCCTCACCAAAGCAGTAGTTAAACAAGATCAACACAAGTAAAAAATATAATCTTTGCATGTATAGTAAATAACATAGATATTCATTAAAATATATATAAAAAAACACCTCAGATGTACTGACATTATATCTGAACCAACCCAATTCAGTCACTTGAATTCAAATATTACTACCATTCAAATTCCTCAATCAATGCTTTTTTGTGTCATTTTGAAAAAAGCACCAGACCACATCTCACATGAGTATAAGACCTTAGGCCTTGAGAACAGCATGCTTCAGATTCTACTGAGCACGGTCATGAAAACTACATACTCAAATGGCACGTTTCAGCCTCTCACCACTGTTAAGTCTAATTTGGTCTCTCTTAATGCTCTGTCCTATACTGGTGATCTCAGTAGCACTTTTAAACCTCCTCTATCTTAAACACCATATATTAGAAATTAGGACTGCATATCTCCTCTAACATTTGCTTTCAAACCTACGTACAATTTTGCCAAATTAAACTTGACTCAATAAAAAAGGGAAAGGAGAAAAAAACAGCAGGCTGCCAATAAATTCAGGGTATCAATACCACAGCAAGGCTGTTCTTCTTGAATTCAAAATCCAAAACGATAATACCAATCAAGAATTGAAATATCGCACAACAATCCATTAATATTCACCGTGATTAAATAAACACAAATAAATATATCAATAAATAAATGCGGAATGAACCATGATGTCTAAATGTGTTGAAGTTCACCCCAGTCTTGGACTTGGACACCCACCACGCCAATCAACTGAAGTCTAGGAGGAACTCTGCAGGAAGGGGAAGGCCTTGTTGAGGTCAGAGGAACTTGGACACCCGACAGGAGGGGAGCACTTGTGATACTGGTACTGACCAGGCAGATAGTGTATGTGAGTGTGTGTGTGCGTGTGTGTGTGTGTGTGTGTGTGTGTGTGTGTGTGTGTGGTGTGTGTGTGTGTGTGTGTGTGTGTGTGTGTGTGTGTGGTGTGTGTGTTATGGTCTGGTAGGGAGGGTCGGCTGGGCTAGATATCTGAAAGGGTCACAGGGGGAGAGTGCACTTCGGTTCCCAGTGCTGGCTGAAGCTGTCTGGTCCTCTTGTAAAACCACCACAAAGTTAGGTCTGCCGCAGGACAGAACAGGACAGAAGAGAAGAGAAAAGAGGAGAAGAGAAGACACAGCAGAATGAAGGAGAGGAAGAGGAACAAAACAGATAAACGAAAAACAGGAAAAGAACAAGTGAATGATGTGATCCATAAACACATACACAAATAGTAGTCTAGCAAACATCAAACTCCATGAGGTCAAGGGATGAAAGTGACAAAGGGGAAAGACAGGGCAGCAAGGGAGTCAAAACAGGAAGGAAGGATGAGTCACTTCCTGTCCAGACGCTAGGCTGGACAACTGGATCAAGAGAACAAAAAGGGAAGGAGGAGGAGGAATGTCTTTTGAGACATGGAGGAAAGATATCAGCCAGGGCCTGCTTGCCTTCAAACTTACAAGAATAGAGTCAGTGGAAGAGGAAAAGAGACCTGGTGATAGATCAAAAATAGTGAGCCTGATACCGAGAGCACAGAGAGAGAGCGAAAGAAAGATAGAGAGAAGGTGAAAAAGAGTGGCTAAATTACAACGTCCCCTCTAAGCACTAAACCCTCATAGACTTAACTGGCATCAGTTCATGATCAGCTGATTAATTGCCAGTTAAAGCAATCATCTAGAATACTTATAGTCATAGCCCTGTAGTTCGTGCTCAACGAGTGGTATCAGTGGGAAGAACGAGAAAAATTTTGAACAACATAGACCGAACAGTGAACTGGCAGCATTCGCTACCTGATGTGAACCACAGGAAATAACACTGAAAGTAAGCTTATGCACTGAGCACAAACAGCAGGGCTACAGTTGGAAACACTCTGGATGATCACTTTCAGGGTTCTTTAAGGGTTCAGGGATTAGGTTGGGGGAGCATTGTGATTTAGCCATTGAGTTTCATAAAATAAGTGATGTGTAGCAGGCTGGGCTTTATGACTAAGCAGGAAGCAAAACATTTCCAAACCCACAGCAGGCCTATCTCTGTCTGTATCACTGCAAAGCAGCTGGGGCTGGAGAAAGGGACTAACCCTGGGCTATAGGTCTAAATAAGGGGAGTCAAAGCATGTTTAGCACCACATGTACACACAGGGTTCCTCTCAATGAACTATTTGCATATATATTGTATGTGCTCTACAGAAAATGTAGGTGTGTTTGTACACACCACTGTGCATGTGAATAGGCATATATGTACAAAGGTATATAAGTATGTATATCCAGACTTGTAGGGTGACTAATGTGGCATGTGCTTCTATGTGATGTGCATATAATGTGTGTTAAAACATGCATAAAGATGTGAATATACATGTATGTATGTGTGTGTGTTCAAAAACTATGTTTGAGGACAACAGTGCCTTGAATGACTGTGCTACCACATTTGCCCTGAGGTGTTGCATAAAGATGTGCGTGTGTGTGTGTGTGTGTGTGTGTGTGTGTGTGTGTGTGTGTGTGTGTGAATGTGCATCTTGGTGTTGAGGGCCACAATGCCTTGAATAGGTGTCAGAGTTAACATATTTGGACTGAGGTGCTGGCCACATGACTAATGGGTGATACATCATTCTAACTGTGAGTAACAGAGTTAACCTATACCCCCAGTCACACACACACACACACACAAGCACTGTGTGAGAGTGTTGCATGTTTGATCACTGTGCAGCCTGAAGGCCAAGTTCATTAGTTTAGTGGTTATTGATGTAGTTACTGTGTGTGTGTGTGTGTGTGTGTGTGTGTGTGTGTGTGTGTGTGGCTGTGACATGTTTACCTGCGGCCTGATGGCACGCTTCCTGGCTTTAGTTGTGATGTGTGTGTTGATACTGAGACAGCAGGCTGCTGACAATCTACAAGAAACTGATACATTAGACAGATATACAGAGGATGGACAGTCAGGGTTAGTACACAGAGAGTCAAGGACACACACACACATACACACACACAGACACACACACACACACACACACACACACACACACACACACACACACACAAAAGACCCATGCATGCAAACGCGCATATATGCACATGCATGCACGTACACTCATGCATCCACACACACACACACACACTCACTCACACACACACAATGTAGTGAATCCATCTGTGTTCATGCTCACAGACACACAAAAAACACAAATGCTTGGTAGGACAGAGCTTTGCCGCAATTGAAAATGACAAAAGACTTCTCCACAGAAAGACTGAGGAAAAACAAACAAAACAAAACAAAACAAACAAACAAACAAACAAACACATTCGAAAGAGACACAAGACAAACGACATGCTATCAGAGCACTCAAGTCAGAAACACATTTGCAAAGGGCAAGCTTTTGTTGTATTGTATGTGCAGCCAGTTGCTTTCAAATAAGTGGTTAGAGGTGAGATGACACTATTTTAGCATGTGTACATGCAAAATAGAAAAGAAGTAGAAACAGTTTTTAGCCACAAGAAGCTTCAGATCAAACAAGAATAACCTCTTTATGAGAAAGAGAAGCAGAACATTGAGAGAAATAAAGACAGAGACAGAGACGGAGAGAGAGAGAGAGAGAAAGAGAGCTAGAGAGAGTGCTGACCAGCACAAAAGTGTTTCTTGTTAGTATACAATTATAGTATATAAGACCAAACTGCCATATTCACACACACACACACACACACACACAGACAATGACAAAACTACAATATAAGAAAACATAATCTGAAATTATAACATAATGAGAGACGGTAATTGAGACAGGGGACGTGTCTGTTGGGGGAGCTAAAACAATTGATATATAGTTGATCTGACACGAGGTGGAGGGCATCTTTGTGTGTGTATATGCACATAGACCAAAGAACATTACTCAGGACCAGTGGGGTATTTTAGGCTTTAACATCCCACACACATTTAGACAGCCAGGTGGTGTTTACTGTTAGGCCTTTCTGCATTAACAGTGTGGACAAACATGGTGAAGCTGGTCGTCTGTGAAGCAAAAATGACCATGTTCTTCAGGGGCAAAAGTATGACAACACAGCATCTAACTTAAAGTGAAACTAAAATGCCTGGAGCATAATGACAGGCAGCATTAGTGAAGCTGTTTCCATGACGGTGAGGATGATGACAATGAGGGCTGTGTGAGTGAGTGACTATGCTCTCCACTAAAGCACATGTGGACGTGTAGATGCCTTCTGGACCAGGAGGATGAAGGCTAATTCTGATTATGGCGGGGTGGGCACCAGGTTGGCACGGAGAAGAGGGCACACTGGTCTCCTACTGCTACGCTGCAGTAAAGTCAAGGGGCATCCCACCTAAACCCAAGGGTGGCATGGAGAGGACAAAATGTCTAATTACACTCCTGCTGCTGCTCTGACTGTTGGTTATACACCAGCCGTCCAAACAGAGAGTGTGTAGCACAAACTATCTATTAGCCACTAATTAGCAAGGTGCAGTCAGTGATTCTGGAGTGTGTTTTTCAAAACCAGATTTGCTAACAAAGATAGCAACTTTGGTGGTTGCAAAGCAATTGTTAGTTGCTAACTAGTTACCCTGGTTTTGGAAACACACAATGGCGTTGTGTTTTATATTTATGTTTGTGTTTATGTTTAAATTTCTTAACAGACGGATTTGTGCAACATAACTTCCAAAACATTTAAACCACGACCCAACAAAACATGCCTGAGAGGTCACTTATTCCTTCCTGCAGTGATCATAATCAATATTAACTGAATGTCTTATATGTTTATAGACTATTTAGTATCGCTGACTGCCCCTTTAACCCCAGCAGTTTTCTCAGCAGAACCAACCAAGCCAAATATTTCCCTCCATCTCATCTTTACTGCAGTGACCCCAGTTAAGTGCTTTTTGGGATGCAGATTTGTGTCCTCTGTGGCAAAGTGACATGGGTCTATCCACATATGCACACAAGCATAAGGCCTTAAAGCCAACAACTAACACACTCTTAGAGGAGAAGGAAATCCCTGAGTTAGCAAGAAATGATAGCATACATTTACATGAGGCAGCCCATCCACTGCAGTGCTCGTCTCTCTCTCTCTCTCTCTCTCACACACACACACACACACACACACACACACACACACACACACACACACCAGACAGACAGACACACACACACACACTCAAACACACACCATTATGATACCCTGCCCTCTGAGTCATCACTAGCTCCCCTTACAGTCATCTCATAGCTAATCTATATACTGATGAATGTAAAAAAATGGTTACACCTGTTCTTAAATATATATATATATCTTATAAATGAAGCTCCCATATCTCAGAAATCAAGACTTGAATGAAGATCAAAAGGCCTGCTGTCTGATGCTGGTCAAGTGAAATCAGGCATCTCCAGACTTGGGTTGGTTCTAATTCTAGAGCACCCTCACCAGCAGTGAGAAGACAAAAGCATGTGGGGAGCAGGCTAAGTAAGGGGTTATGGGAATTATAAACATCTGAAGGCAATGGACTTATTCTGATGTTGAGCTTGTATTCATTCTCTCCTCTCCCTTACCCTCCGCTTGTAGGATTAGATGTGTTCAGAGAAGAGCAAAGCCAAGTCTGGCCCTGTAGGACTGGGGAGACACTGCCAATGAGAAGCTGCATCACAGTGGAAACAAGAAAACTCTGCAGTCCTGGGCAAGCCAGCTTAACAGATCCCTCTGAGAGGAGCAAGGGATTGGAGAGAATGACTGAGTGAGAAAACAAAAGATAACTGGATCACAGCCAAACCAATGGAGCTCCTTTAAGCAAGTTCCCTCAAACCGCCACCAGATGGCATTCCTATCTCTGCATTACGCCAGTCACAACATGCACACGGCCATCATGCACAACAAAAACAAAACTATGCTGAGGAACAGGCAACCCTTATCGGCATCCATCAAACCTCCATTACCTAAAGTGAATTATTCACCTGGGTAATGATGGAATGATAGCAACATCGATAATATGAAATAATATGTGATTACTGCACACAAACCTTTGAGAAGTATTTGCTAAGTAGCAAATATTGGACATTGCCTGACTCCAGCCGCAGACGCAGAAGCACAAATATCGAAATAGCTAAAATCCTTGAGGCTTTAGCGATACATTCAAAATAAAGTAGACAGAATGGTACAAAATTCCACTTGATACCAAAATCCGCTCGTTGAACATTTAACAAAATTAATTTAATAAAATTACGAATCTGAGTATTTGTTTTTTCAGGCTAACATTTAATCAACGTCAGAAACAAAGCACACGTAATCAGTCCCTACATTTTCATTCATTTATTGAATTTAACGTCCATGAAAAAAAAAATCAATATGCTGACTTTTTTCACTGAAAAACAACAACAAAAAAATGTTACTTTAAGCCTCCAGCAAAGTTCTCTCAGTTCTCAGCACACACGTCTTAACCAAGTATAGCAAGAGAGAAAGAACAGCCAGTACTGGTCGAGTCCCAGTGCCTAGCAACAGCACCAAGAGAAAGCAGGCAACTCTGGAACGAAACAGACCCAGATCTGAAACTAGCTCGGGCCAAGAGAAAAGTCACTATCTGAGTCTGTGTTTTTTGTTTGTGTGTGTGTGTGTGTGTGTGTGTGTGTGTGTGTGTGTGCCCATACTGAATGTCTGAGGAGCAGCAGGAGTCTGTCTCTGTCTTGCTACAGTCTGATAGCAACCAGCCACCCAGCAAAACCAGGTTGCTGCTGCCACCCATGTGTGCCACCCACCCTTAATTTAACCTGAGCTGTCT
Organism: Tenualosa ilisha; assembly: GCA_015244755.2. Classification (NCBI taxonomy): domain Eukaryota; kingdom Metazoa; phylum Chordata; class Actinopteri; order Clupeiformes; family Clupeidae; genus Tenualosa; species Tenualosa ilisha. The sequence continues at coordinate 4,179,302 of PYXC01000001.1, forward strand.
GTGTTCAGAGAGGTGGATTCTGGGGGATGTAGTCATTGGTGGAGGGCTGGGGTGCTGCTGTAGGGGACGTCGCAGGCCGGGGAGCGGGTCTACTCCTCGGTGAATTCTGCCGAGACAGAACTAAGGGGGTGCGGTAAGGCGAAGTCGGTGCGGAACAGGTGGAACGCACACAGGCTGAGGGAACGTGGTCTCTGGTCTGGGCTAGCCGACGGAACTCTACGCTCAGCGCCTGGGCGCTCACCATCACCGTCTGGCTACCCATGATGCACGGCGGCTGCCCCAGGAACGACCAGGAGGAAGCAGACGAGGAGGAAGGGGTAGGAGGAGCCTCCAGGGATGGCGAGTTTGTCACCATGGGGACCATGCCGGACGGGGTGAGAAGTGTGGGGGGAGGGGGAGGCCGCATCACGGTGGGCGACAGAGGGGTGGTGGGGCTCGGGGGAGCCGTGAGCGCGGCTCGGACACTTACTTTGGGGGGGCTGCTCTTGAGCTTAGCCAGCTTGCCTGCCGTCTGGCGGCCACGGTGCGACTGCTCGTGGTCGAACTCCAGGTCCTCCAGCCGCTGCGTGAGCGCCAGCTTCTGCTGGATAGCCATGCGCAGCAGAGAGTTGAGCGTCTTCTTCTCGTCCTCCGCTGCCGCCAGCTGCCGCTGCATCTCGTCCAGCTGGGTCACATATTCGTCACACCTGAGACACGGAGAGGGAGAGAGAGAGAGAGAGAGACAGACAGACAGATAGATTGACAGAGGGAGACAGAGATAAAAAACAAAAACAGAGACAGAGGAGGAGAGAAAGAAGTGAAAGAAAGTAAGAGATGGCGATCGGGGGGAAGACAGACAAAAAAAAGACAGGAAAAGACAAAATGAGATAGAAGGGGAGAGGGAGGGAAAACGGGGAGACAGACAGAGAGGGAGAGACAGAGATAGGAGACAGAGAGAACAGATAGGAAAAGGGCCAAAAAACATAGAAGGGGCCAGCGAGAGGGAAAGGGGAAGATAAAGAGATAGATAAAGGGCAAAAAGAGAGAGAACAAAACAGAAAGGAGAAAAATAAAAAGATCAGAAAGGAAAGAAAAAATAAAGGAAGACAGAAGAGTGAAGGCAGTCAAGGCTGAGTGAAGAGCGAAGGCTGAAATACACATCCCCTATATGTGCTGACTCCAAGGCCAACTATTCATCAGATATAGGACGAGTATTTCCCAGGATGCCCTGCTCACCTGGTGGCAAACATGGCTCTGAGGGAGGAGAAGGTGGCGGCGTCTTCCTTCAGAGCCTTCAACTCGTTGCGTAGTTTCATCATGGTCTCTGTCACCATCGACTTCTCGTTCTCATACTTGCTCTTCAGGTTGGCCAGAGCCACCTCTGCCGTCTGACCGGAGGAGAGTAGGGGACAAAGCAGAGTAAACACACACAGCAGTTAACAGACATCTTGGTCATGTGATCACAATTATACTGATTTCCTTTTGCGCTTGAACTTGAACACAAGCTTGAACACACAAGATTCTCTTAATTTCACTAAAGCTTTTACTGCCCCTCATGTGCCGCTAAGTCACTCTCTTCAATTAAAATGCTCACTGTAAGGCCTGATTCACACAGCAAGTAGTGTGTGAGCAGTGTGTAGTGGTTGCTGTGTGGTTGTGTCACACCAGAAATGTCTCTAGGGCGGGTGTCGCTAGCCCCTTTTTTAAGTCTGTGGAGACAGCTTCCAGACGCTTGATGCTCATGTAAAAAAAAAGGCGTCCTTTTCAAGTGCACCTCATGGTCATGGTGTGGTGCATTGTGGTTTGAACAGCATGTAAAACACAGGCATTGCACAAGCCAACATGCAATCTGCTAACATACACACGGAAATGGTACAAAACCAAGGCTACCATGCTTATGCAGTGCTTGCAATTGAAATCAGACCTTGGTCTCCTTACACTTCTATGGTGCCGACAAGCACCTTCATATCACTTTCTCTCTCTCTCTCTCTCTCTCTAGTCATGGAGATGAGATCTGTTTTCTGGATACAGACAAGGGTCTTCAGGTGTCTATCATTCACTACACTTTGTTTCTCTCTGTCTATCTCTCACTCTTCTTCACCTGTTTCCTGCCTTTGAGCACCAGATCTTGTTGGCCTTAAGCACCTGTCATAGTGTTGAGACAGGTTTTTTCTTGGTGCTCAGGAGGAACCCCTCGTCCTGTCTATCATTGTCTCTTTTTCTTCTCACCTGTCAAGAACCTGTTGTTGCTTTGGGATCTGCGCTCTCTTGGCGCTGACAGAATCTCTCTCTTTCTTTCTCACTCTGTCTGTCTGTCTCTCTCTGTCTGTCTCTCTCTCTCTCTCACCTGTTTGTTGGCTTTGAGCACCAGGCGTAGCGTGGCGATCTGCTCTCTCTTGGTGCTCAGTAGGGACTTGAGCTTGAGCAGCTCCTCCATGCAGGCCTCTTTGTCCTTGTCCAGTACGGGTGCCAGCTCACGAGCGGCTGCTCTCTGCCGTGACAGCTGCAGGGAGCGATCCACGGCCCGCTGCAGGTGTTTGATCTGGTCGCGGATGATGGCATTCAGGTTATAGATATTCATTGGTTCCCTACGCAGGTCGCCACCACCGCTGTTTCCACCGCCTCCTACCGAGCTGCTGTCGGGTGAAGGCGAAGGGCACGGGGAGATGCTGATGTTGACGGGCGACGCGGAGCCCTGAGGGGTGCGGTTGGGGCTCCCCTGACCTCCCTCTCCACCGCCACTCATAGATGGTGAGGAGGACGGCAGGGGGTCTTTGGAGGGCGACTCCTGGGGGCTCCGGGGGGGGTCTGAGGAGGTGGATCCAGCGGCCAGGCGTCTGGCGAGGCGCGGGGAGAGGAGAGCACGCGGGTCATCAGGCCCCTTGAGGCTGCCGCTGCGCGTGACGCGACTCTGCCGGTAGTAGTCCAGCATGACGCGGTTGGGCGTCTCGTTGTTGCACAGGCAGACGTGGTGGTAGAGCTGCGCCAGCTCCTCGCTGAACGTGGCCAGCTCGTCCTGCGCCGCCGTCAGCATGCTCTGGCTCTCGCCGGCCACACCCGACAGGCCACGCAGGTCCGCCTCCAGCCCCGTCACGCGCTCCCGGGCATCTCGACACTGGCGCTCCAGCCGGTCCACCTGCTCCGCCAGTGTGCGCACCTTCCCCTCGCTGCGGTTGCGCTCCTCCGTCTGGCTCTCCACCGCCTGGTTGTGCTTCTCCTTGAGTGTCTTGAGTTCGGCCTTCAGGTCGATCACCTCGGTGACCGCCACGCGGTACTTGCCCTCCAGCGCCTCGAAGCCGTGGAGCTCCGCCTCTTCCGGGTTGTTGCAGCAGCCGTTGGTGGCGGTGCCGTCTTCGCCATTGTGGTCGCCGTCCTTCTCGGTCTCCTCGGCGTCAAAGTGCTTGTTGCCGTAGAGATGGTGCATAGTGCTGAGGCGCTCATTGAGGCGATGGACGCACCGGTGCTGCTCGGTAAGGGCTCCCTGCGTGTGCTGTAGCTGCGTCTGGGACTCCTGCAGTGCCACCAGCAGAGACGCCTTCTCACGCTCCACCTACAGGACAGGAGGACATACATGGTGAGGACAAGACAAAGTGATGCATAGATTACTGTACCATACAACAAATACTAACATTCAAGGTTAGTTCGAAGTTACAAATTCGGATAAGAGCGACAACTTCATTTCTGGACCTCAAACACAAGACAAAACTTAGAGGTATTATAATAAAATTGGACTTGATTAGGGACAGTGACGAGTCAACAGCTGAATTTCAGAGTACTTCTTGGTTGCTACTGTTCATTCTCTCTACATTTTGGCATAGCTCTGTGTTTAATACAGAAGCCACACATGATAGAACATGATGATATTATAACATTTTCACATGTGATGTTAAACAATATTATAACGTGATATCATAGCCGGCCTGCCACTTTAATGAATCGTATGCTAACTTCAGTAGATAACTGAAGAGCTTAGGACCTTCTGACTTTATGTCGATAGGTATTTACTGTAGGTTATTTTTTGAGGCTATTTTAGGCTTAAAAACACCATATAGCACTTTTAAGTATACACTGCTTCTTCCACACAACCCTCTGTGCTCCCAGCAAATTGATGTTGGTGTGTCATTGTGGTACTGATGCAGATGCCACGCCTCTGGGAGCGGGCACAGCGGGCACAGCGGGCACAGGTGGGTGTAATGTTTCGCCAGCGTTGCTTGTCGCCCATTAGGGACGCGATGGCATGGCCAGGGTTCCGGTAATTGAACTCGAGTGCTGGTGAATTGCTTTGTGATCAGTGCTGGTCCTGGAGGCGTCAGCCATCTTCAAACGGCCGCGCTGAGGCGGTGAAACCTTATCGATTGCTTCCTGGAGGAGGCCCAGCTGTACACAACAGGGCGGACAAGGGGGGAAGAGGTATGGCCCCGACAGTGACAAGTGCTGACATGATGAGGTGTGTGTGTGTGTGTGTGTGTGTGTGTGTGTGTGTGTGTGTGTGTGTGTTTGGGGGGGGATTGAATGATTCAAGATTTTGCCCTTAACAGACCTCAGCTGATTCATAATGGAAGCCATTTTAGGCCCCACATAAACTAATACATTACGGGAAATATAACCTTAGCTTATTTGAGATTTACTTGAGTCAGAAGCGCAATCATTTCTATGGCCAAGAGCACTGAAAAAATACCACCTTTGTTTTTTTTAAAAAAGAAATCAGTACACTGTGTGTGTAAGTTTCTATGGGGTAATATTTAATTTGCTATTCAAACTGCAACTTATGTAACTGTATTTTAGCCAAGCATACCAGTAGGATAGAACCTATTTCTCTCCCCTTAGTTATGTGTCAGGCAATCATGACAATGAAAAACAAGACAAAGAGAAGAAAAGAAATTGAAATCCAAAAGACCATCGATCTGTGTATGCACATATGAGCGTGTGTGTGTGTGTGTGTGTGTGTGTGTGTGTGTGTATGCAGTGCACTGTACAGAATATCCTCCATCCATCCATAGCTATTACACATTCCATTACTCATGGACAATATTATAACTGCACTGAGAAACACTCCTCTCAGGGGGTTCCACTGTATTAAGCCAGCTAATGACAGCTCTGCTCCACCGCAGAGAGGAAGTAGCACTCACTCACGTCAGCCATAGTGCAGCGTTGGGAAGCTAAAGGGCTAGCGTGGTGGTGTATCATTTAGTTGGCGGAAGAGCTCAGAGACGTATGAGACTTATCAGAGCACCCAGACAATGAGAAATGAATGAAGCTGAGCAGTGAGACTGGCCAGGTTTGCTGTCTGCTGTATTAGGTCATCGTGCACTCAGAGAGACCGCAGATCTATTTAACATTTTGGCCTAAGAGGCAAATAAACATACAGAATCTAAAATATTTGTATAATGTATAATAAAATATAAATTGTTACAGATAATTAGTTTAAAATAATTCTGGGAAGGGAATTGATGAACCAATAAAATTGATTGTTGAACCAATAAAAACATATCATACATGGAAATTTAGCACATTTGCTTTCAAGCAAGCAAGCTAACAAGTTGGAAGACTGACCAAGCTGTGGTGACTGGCTGTAAATGCAGGAATAAAATGGTTATTGGAGTTCCAATACAAATCTGCACAAGTTCCTACCTGTCCATAAATGAAGGTTCTACGAACTACAAAAAAAATTATAATGTTATAATGTTAGATCTCTTGTCCTTTAGCAGTGTTATTCTAGGCAAGATTTCCTCTCTGTGTTCAGTTAGTGGCAGACGTGCTATTTCTGTTCTCTGCCCTTGAGTGAAACCCACACACACGTGCAAGTACACACATCGCCTCTCTCTCTCTCTCTCTTTCACACACACATACATACACACACAAACTCTCTCACTCACACAAACACAATCATACACATGTGCATGCACACACATGCACACGCACAAAACACACACACACACACACACACACAGCTTTTTTTCTTTGTTTTTATAAAGTGACTAATCACTGTAATTGTTTCTGACAGCAGTCTCTCACTGGAAAACTAAGGCCGAACTACACTAAACAAACAAATACACACATACACACATAATAGCCTATGTGTCATGTTTTTTGCAATGTTACACCATCATTTGAAGTGATGGACAGTACATGCATAGCTTAACCCTGTGGGTAATAACAAAAAAGTGTAAATCTGACTAAATCTGATTAGATCCTCTGATTCGATCAAATCACATTACCGAAAATGCAGGGGGACGCGTCCATGCAAAAGCAGTGAGCTGTGGTCTGGCCATGGTGGCTGCCCCCAATGCCTTGACATCTGGCTCATGTGTCTTTAGTTTCTCAGCACCAGCAGTCAGTCAGTCAGTCAGTATGCTGACACAGCCTTCAGCACTGTGGACTAATGAAGGCGCTGAGTGTGTGTGTGTGTGTGTGTGTGTGTGTGTGTGTGTACGAGGACAAGTGTAACTAGCAGCCCTCAGGAAAACCAAACAGAGTGCAGGGGTAGCGAAGGACACACTCACCAGTCACTTCACAAGGAGGAGGAAGATAAAGAGATAGAGACAGAGAGAGAGAGAGAGAGAGAGAGAGAGAGAGAGAGAGAGAGAGAGGAGGGGAGGGGAAACTGCTCCCTGTGTATGTATTTAGTTTGATGTGTCTATTGCCAAATAAATACATGCAGAATTTGTCATGACAGCAAAGCTTATTTGCACTTAGGGTCTGTAAAAGATGGGAACAGTTAGGATCAGTCTCAGTGTGCCAACTCTACTTTCTATTAGCTCAGAGGGAGAGATAATGCAGATCAAATCTTGAGGAAAATTCAGTGATTCAGTGAAATTGTACATGTATTATCATTTTATTTATAACTGATGACGAACAAACAAAAGAAAAACTATATTAGTCCCGCATGTTTATATTTTGGTAAAACTGTGCTATGCTTATTCATCCTTGACCTCTTAGTCTGGGCAAAGCGAATGACATGACTATATCATGTTGACTATATAAATAGATGATGCATTTCTAAAATCCACACATTCGCAAAATCCACTTTTTAGTACATAAAAGTATTTTGTTAACACTTTCTATTAACCCAGTATCCATAACGCATTATAAACGCATTCATAAAGGGTTATAATGTGCTCATTAAGTAATGACATTAGTATTCAACTGTTTATACATTCTAATGACTGTACTCAGAAGGCATTATAATGTACAGCTCTTTATGATGCTGAAGAATGCTCCATTCACTTCAATGGGACTTCTCAATGTTTTAGAGTCTGATATTTCTTGATAACGGACTGTTGCTAAGTATAACAGACTGCTGTTAAGGAAAGTGAAACAGAACATTGCCATTAGCAATCAGCTGATGTGCGTTAACAGACTACTGTTTTTTCACGGAAGCTATTATCCCTCTTAATCATTAAATTACTATCATAGCAATGAAACATATGCTTCTATGTCATGTCATGACGTTTTGTAATAGGCAGCCGTGTAATAAGCTGATAATGTTCTATTAGGCGGTCATTACCATGGAATAACTCCCTTCAGAGTGATTCAAGAGCCCTTCTGCACCACTCTGTCGGTAGGTATTACACAATAATAACTGCCTCACCGCACATTTTCCCTTACATCATAAGCTTTTACAACATCAAGTGTCATAAAGCATTACAAAGCTTCAGTTTGTTAATTGTCCTTTTATATGTCCAAGTCCTCATGCAAATAATGTTACAAGGACTCAAATGCATACAGACAATAAGTAAAGTGTTTTTTCCCTGGTATCAAAAGGCCAAAAACGCTTTTGAAAAAAAAAAGGTTTTGTGACGCGTCAAGGCTTATAAATATGAAAACACTATAATGCCTTATGAGTACAGTCATGTGAATGTAACAGTTATATAAATATTAATGTCATTAGTTATAATGTGTTATGAATGCATTATAACCATTTATAAATCCTTTTATATGGCTTTATGAATACTGAGTTCATAGAAAGTGTTACCTTTCATTTAAAACTGACTCTGACTTGACTTTTAGGAGATACAGTGAGTACTTGTGAAGCGCTTAAAAAGACATGATGCTGGCGCTGCACTCTGTCCTGTTGTTTTGAATACAACTGAAGCAAGAGCACAACAAAACCCACTGTGGCCCACAGAACAAAGAGCCTTGACCTTTAGCCCTGTCCCGTGTGTTGACTCACCTGAATGAGCTGCTGTTTGAGCTTCTGCATCTCTGAGAGGTTGAGCT
>PYXC01000001.1:4192500-4240000 GCA_015244755.2 Tenualosa ilisha
CAAACAGCAGCATACCCTCTACAGAGCAGCGCTCGGTCACTCGGCCCCCTGAAATGGCACAGTTCAGAGTACAGCAAAGTACTACACAGCATAGTACAGTAGAGTACAACATGCTTTTACATCCATGTACAAAAAAGTGCTTGCATCACGGTCAAGGTCAAGGTCACGGTCACGGTCAAGGTCAATGAGTTTTATCATCAGGGTTTATGCATGTATGTGACCTTTCTGCTCAAAAATGAATTTTACTTCAATGCTTTTATTATTTTCCTGGATCAACAGGCAACTGAACCCAATGTGTGAATCCATATCACACTATAATGCTGCTACCAAAGGTTAGCATTACGACATATAATAGCTTGCCCTTGCCCTTGCCTTATGCTCTCTCTGCACAGTAAATACTGTACTTTTGTGTGGCTGTGAAGTGATAAGAGCTCTTTTAGCACAGGGCCATTTGATAAAGGTCCAGTGCGTAAGTTACTGTGTTGTCCGCACACGGCTTGTGATCAGTCCCTTTTTTTATCCTGTGTAGTTTTTCAGATCCATTTTCATTTTTCCTCTGCTGAGGAACTCAAAGACATAGTGATGTGTGTCTCCAGGGACATGCACAACTTGATAAGTGGACAGCACACAGTGTGCTTCCATTCATCTCAGAGATTCAGTGAATGGGGATGATCTGAGTCAGCTCAGCTTCTAGACAGCATCATTGCTAGCTTCCATCACCATCTTCATACCATACAGCTACTGACACCCAATGGTATAACAACCAAGATTGTGATATAAGCCAGCAATGATGCTTTCCAGAAAGTATTCCCTGACTGGCAAAGCAGCATTTAGCAAAGCCTAACGTTGCCACCTTTTATAGTGAGATCTGTTGCATAGACCTTTCACATATCAGATAAAGGGGAAACACCTTCAATAGCAAACACTTAAAGCTGACAGTCATTAGACCCAGATGACAAACATCTGTACTATACATCAATGTCTACACAGGATGTTTATATGCCTATGTGCCAAATTAATACAAAATCAAAGTTGCTTAGCATTATTTGCATGTATAGAAGAGCCACTTGCATGGGGTCTCTTTACAGAAAAACATCATTTGATAGCTAAACTGAATATAGACTAAACTAGAGATGGACGAACTAGAGAGAATAAAATGGGGTGGCATAAACTATTCACTACAAATTTGGAAATTCTGCCTGAGTGGCAATTTATAATGAAGCATAAGGTGTGAGCTTTCACTAGATGCTAAAGAAAAAATAAAAAATCGACAGCAGTGCCTCCATTTTGAACAGAGATACCATGTGCTGAGCTCTCTTAAACATTCTAATAAAAAGCCTTTGCTGAGAGCCACAGACGGGAGCCCAGTGTGCACGACTTGTTTTCCCCAGTCACGTGTGTCTCCTCAGCTATGCGTGCTATGCAGCAGGTATGTGGCTGCGTTGGGGCCTGAGGGAGGCAGGACACACGGGCGGCAGACCGCAGGACACGCTGTCCTCCGCTGGCCCTATGTGCCGAGCTCAGGACATTTTCCTCTTTTTCTGCAGCTTAACCACGGATTTGGCCTCTACAATGGGGCCGAGGCGACAGTCTCTGACCCCGGCGTTACACCTCATACCCCCCGGCCACCGACTGCTGACACACACACACACACACACACACAAATACACATGGATCACGGTCACGGATGGGTGACCTCTGAGTGACCTACACACTGCCCTCTTAACCTTTCATTCACACAGAAGCTTCACAAAGAGAACTATTCTGCTGGTTAATAATGTTTTGTGGGGTACAGAGTGGAGGGACACATGGACATGATAGACTATCACAGTCTGAATGCAATGCCGCTTATGTATTAGTCAAAACATCTCCACTCATTAAAAAAAATATCCAGTAAAATCAAAAAATGTCACTAGTATTGGTTTTGTTGAGGTGTACACATACATAAGACACATTGTTCATCATTAGCATACATTATGTTTGCTGATAGTGTGTTGACGTTGATAACAGAATATTTTGTTGGTTGGGGTCCATACACCAGGTACTCAGCAGCTGATTCTGCTATTCTGATACGCCTCTCATAAACACTTTAACTGTCAGTCTATTGCTGAGGCCCCTGTAGCAGTGCCAGCTCTGTAGTCTCAGAGAGTCAAAGCCTCATGTGACTCAGACTATATGCTCTAATGCACAAGACAAGTGTGGCTGAGTTTCCACTGCACAAGCTAATGTTGCATCACCAGGCTGCAAATAGAGTACACTGAGGTATCGTTAGGCATACTGCCAGTGTGCGCAAGGACAAACTCCCATAGCTCCTATTAGAAAAATGTCAGTCTTTGAAGACATATGCTTAGCTGAGCCTCAATCTCAGCAAGATTTGGACCATTTTCCAAAAATATCTGGGTAATAGCTGTCGACATTCTGACAGCCTGACACCTATTTCAGTAAATAACATGAATTCAGTAGAGTTCTCTGATGTTATACCAGCCTGTTATCAGTGACTATGTGGGCACAGGTTGTACTCTTGTTCATATTGCTAATATTGTGCAGAGTTCACTGCAAAGAATTGTGCAAAGAGTTATATCAACATGAAGTACTACTAAAAGGTATGTGAGATGATGTGATATGATGTGATATGATATGATATGATATGATATGATATTATATTATATATTATATTATATTATTCTTCTACTGTATGAGTCAGTGTTTTCACATTTCTGCATTCTAAGCTTTGGCAACATGATTTTACTATTTTACACTATCCCTTTTAAATCATCATTATATGTATTAAAACACACTGAATAGAACTAAACTGAACGGAGTCTGGCACTCTGTTCTCACCTCTCTGAGCTCCTGCACGAGCATGTTGAGCCTCTCGCTCTCGGCCTGGGCGTTGGAGGCCACAGAGCGGCTGTTTTTCAGCTCGGTCTGCAGCTCCAGTAGGCGGCCCATGTAGTAGGCCTCCTTGCTGGCCGACTCCTGCAGCAGCGTCTCCTCGTTGGTCTCTCCATCCTCCGCAACCTTGCGCTGTTGGGAATAAGCCTGACCGAACGCCTGCAGAGAGAAGAGAGAGACAGAGAGGATGAGTTTTAAAGGCTGGAGCGATGAGTAGGACTTTAAATAGATTTTCGCAATAATAAACAGAGATGGAGAGAAAGATTGACAGACAGAGAGAGAGAGGGTACATTTTAACCACTGGAGAGTTTCACAAGAGTAAGGGGGGGGGAAGGGAGAAAGGGAGAGAAAGAGAGAGAGAGAGAGAGAGAAAGAAAGAGAGGATGCATTTTAATAACTGGAACAGTGAGTGGGATTTATTTTACAAAAATGAACAATGCAAAGATGAGGAGAGGCAGAGAGAGAGAGAGAGAGCGAGCGAAAGAAAGATAGAAAGAAAGGAGGTAAAACAAAGCAAGAAGGGAAAAAGGCCTTTACAACTTCTCTTTCCATAAATATACGCCACAGCTGGTTGACCACAGCACCGAAAGCAACGGGTTAGAAAGGTGAAATCCCTAATAGAACACAATGAATTACATGCCTGGCCTCAATGAACTGCTCTGCAAGACACACACACACACACTTGGAAAGAAAGAGACTGTAGAGTGTAAACAATACAGGTTGCACAATGGTGAGTGAGAAGCAGCTTGCTTTTCAGTTTTCACAAAGCCAGTCTCTAGGATTTGTCTCCAATGATAATATATCCAAACGAAGACAAGATTAATGGAGAATAGAGGGGAAGCCTCACTGGCTGGCTGCCCCACTGACGGAGGCGTCTGAATAGGCATGAGCAGTTGATCAGTATGAGTGACTGACTGAGTGAGTCAGAGATAAATTAATGCTATTATTCTTCTTTAATGAGCTCTGTGATATCAGTCAGACTTAGAATAAATGGCCCAAGCCTTCTAACGCCTGTGCTGTGAGACTGGTGATGGAGGGGAAAGCTCATGTTTTTGGTGGGAAGTTCATTGCCACTGGGGTCACAAGTTTGAGGTTTCTGCCTGAGAACTGAGAAACTGGGCCAAGAACACGCCACACTGGCATCCATGGGATCTACATAAAATCCATTTGTTTGAGGTTCCCCAAGGGCCAGTTCATATGTTGGCCAATTATTTGGGTCACACAAGATTTTAATCTGCAATCAGTATATTCTCCACTATTCACTTACACTCTTGGCTAACTAACAAACCAAATGTTTCAGACTCACAGTACAGTGTAATGTGCAATCTGTAATCAGTTAAACCCAAGACTATGACCCGATGACCCTATGAACCCTAAGACCCTACTATGGTGGTGATGGTATCGGAGTCTGTCTGTGCAAAATGCTAATGATTCAGTGGAGGCACATGAACATATTCATAATCAATAAATGCATGCTGGCTATCAGTTGATGAACGTGTGGAGAAATTAAATGTTATTGTTAGAAGGAGAAGAGGCACTGTGCTGTTAGTCCCAAAAGAACGCTGTCTTCCTATTTAGCCGGATGATTAATACTGGGTCATTTGCATGCATCTAACTTGGACAGTGGCCCATTTTCACAGAGAATATCCCTTTCTCAGGTGAGCTACCTGATGAAAAATTGTTACAGCAACAGCAACAGCAACCAATCTATCTATCTATCTACTACAGAGAATGGAGTTTTTGACATTACTGATTCTCACCAGAACACATAGAACTGCACTATGTAACGTGATCATCATGGGCAGGAGAATCACCCTTGTGATACTATTAAGGAAACTGAGTCCCTCTAATGCTAAATGAATACCCTAGTACATTCAAATATGAGCAAAGGAGCAATTTCTAGATGTCTCTTTATCAGGATAAAACCCTAGAGAGGAAACATGTCCTCTTCAACGGGATCCACTACACAATACAAATAAGCTTATGGGCAAGGGTCTCTAAAGTGACAGTGTACCAGTTAAAGCAAACCAGGGCACCCTACTCCTGGTGCTGTCTCTGCCTGTAGGGCCTCGCTGGAGTGAACTCCTCAAGGTAAGAGCGATGATATTTCAGCCTCTGATGCCTGATCAATACTAACTCTGTTCCGATTCCCCTGACACAGGTTTTCACGCGACGCAGATCCGGCGTGTCATGACAAAAGAATCCCCCTCCTTGATTGGGACAGGTGAGCTCTTATAAACAGCTTCCAACAGCAGACCAATGAGGACCCGGAGGACTAGGGGGTGGGGTGGAGACGAGAAGTTTTTTTTTTTTTTTTTTTTTTTTGCATGTGTCAGATTTGAACTCTGTGTGTAGCATCAGCTAAATTGTTGTTGGGGCATAATTGATCTTGTGAAGGTGAAGCTTGGCACTTTACTGTGCTGGCTGAACACTGCATGCTTGGCTGGGCCATACCTCATTTTTAATTAAGACTCGATGTATTCTCATTACCAACGACACAACATGATATATTAATGCCTCTATGCACTCTTCTGACATTTGTTTACAGGTTTCTATGACCAACACTTTGGTCAAAGATTTCAAGTCAGCCTGTGTTAGTCACACCAATGGATTTTCTGCTCAATATTGTATTTCACTACAGTACTATGTCAGGGGGCTCCTTAATGCTTTGAGACTTTCCCAGACTATTTTTTCACCAAACAATCAGCAAACAGAATTACCAATAGGTTTGAAGTTTAAACAAAGTGCCCACCTACCATGAAGTGAACATATGCAGTATATATATGTAGTATATAAGTAGTTATTGGTCTGCCCTTAGTGGTTTCTTTTTATTGTATCTTCAAGCATTTTGTGAGTTTGAGAGTTTAGGGTGTGTGCATACTAACCCTGGCACTCATTATGCCAAATCTACTGAAGAGGCAGCAGCTGTCACAGAGGAGGTCAGGCAACCCAGCCACTGTTGCTACCACTAGACACACAACCCAATTTGCAGAGAAGCACACACACACTCACATATACACACAAACACAGGGACATGCGCACGAGTGACGAGTTATAAACAAAAGAAAACAATAAAGGTGTGTACAATTTGCACTATCTATCTATCTATCTATCTATCTATCTATCTATCTATCTATCTATCTATCTATCTATCTATCTATCTATCTATCTATCTGTCTGTCTATCTATCTACAGAGAACAGAGTCTCTGACATTGCCAATGCTCACCAGAACACACTGCACTATGTAGCATGGTTATCATGGGCGGGAGCAACTCATTATTTTAGTTTTAAGGAGACTGGGTCACTCTACTGCTAAATCACTATCCAGTACAAAAATGACCAAAAGGGCAGTGATGTTCGTGTTTTTGTGTGTCTGCAATCTCAGTTGGTAGACTATACAGTGAGACAACGACATTAGCCCAACAGCACTTCTGAATATGGCATTCATTTCAATGGCTGTTGGTGATCACCTGACTGGGCCTGACCAATTGGGATGAGGCCAAACACTTTAGTGCCAGATTGCCTGACAAGAGCTGCTGTTACAGCTGAATGCCATGACAATTCTACGGCATGGATAGGGGGCCACAGTGCCTGCCAAGTAGCTCTCTCAGTGAATTAAAATCAATGTAATGCTTTCCTCAAAAGCTAATGAGAAATGAGAGAATGCATTCTATTCAACAGATATAATACAAATATCAGATGTGATAATCATTGTGAAAACACATTTCATTTCACATTTAAAAGTGCACTAGTACCTTAGAGGGTCATTCTAAGTTGATGCGATATTACAGAGACAAAGAGCCCAATGTACTGTAGATAGACCTGAGCAGAGCCATTTTCCTCGCACCAAAGAAATTATTCCTAAAAAAAAACAAAAAAAAAAAACAAACAACCTTGCAATTTTGGCTTCCACATCAGCAAGTGGAGAAAAAAACCTCCTTAGAGCCCGATCCATCCTTCTGTTTAAATGAGGGTGATTTTCCGTACACAAGCAACCCTGTTACGAGACAATCCTCGGGTGCATTATTTATGAGGGAAGTGTGAAACTGTTGTTGTTTGGGAAGAGTTTGGCCCATCATGCACAAAAAGCCCCTCTGCTCCTCGCCCTGCAGTGTCTCTATCCGCCAGGCTTGAAATAGCTGCGTGCAGCAGAATTCAGATTCATCTTTATGCCCATTACCCTTTCAGTCCCTTCAGAGGGTCTAATCAGTCCCGTGAGCATGCTAAGAGAGCATTCAAATAGGGGGAACATTAGTTGGGTAAATAAATAAAAACATGCTGTAAAGAGTATTGAAAAAAATCCAACTCAACAACACAGTTGTTATTGGTGTATACGACAGGGTACAGATCTCTGTTCAGTTTCTTCACTGCAATGATAGATCATACAGTAGCATACAGGAGAATAGGGAGCTGATGCTGGATCAGTCAGCTTTTGAAAAGCTGGCAGACAGTTGTTTTTGGTGTATACGACAGGGTACAGATCTCTGTTCAGTTTCTTCACTGCAATGATGGATCATACAGTAGCATAGAGGAGAATAGGGAGTTGATGCTGGATCAGTCAGCTTTTGAAAAGCTGGCAGACAGTTGTTTTTGGTGTATACGACAGGGTACAGATCTCTGTTCAGTTTCTTCACTGCAATGATGGATCATACAGTAGCATAGAGTAGAACAGGGAGTTGATGCTGGATCAGTCAGCTTTTGAAAAGCTGGCAGACGTGGCTCTGGCTCCTGACTGATGGAGTTGCAACTTTCTAGGCTGTCCTGGTGAAGCCCCTGATAACTACATGGCCTGAATTGCAGTGTGTGTGTGTGTGTCTGTGTGTGCTTGCGTGTGAGTGCATTTGTGTGTGTATGAAGTGCCACATTAGTAGTTCTGCAGAGCCAGGGTAAGGCAGGACACTAAACTTACTTATCAACCTCACACTCACCCTGCCTCTTCACAGCAACAAGACAATATCCTAGGGCTCCACACACACACCGCGCGCACACACACACGCGCACACACACACACACACACACACACACACACACACACACACACACACACACACACACACACACACACACACACACACCGAGAGTACAAGAGTAACAGAGAGATCAGAGCAGCCTGGAGATAACTATTAAACATCATAAATAAGTCCTGTCAAACTTATGCTGCTGGGGAGTCTTTGTACCTTACCTCTGTGCTAACTAAACACAATAAACAGAAGTCAAAACGGAAATTATACTTTCTTTAATATAAAAGTTTAATATGAAACTGTAAGAACACAACACCGTCCCTCTTCCTTTCTCTTCCATCTTTAATTCCATTATAGAGGGTGTAATTACCTTGTGCTTGGTGCACTTAAAAGATATTGGGTGGAAATGATATTTAGAATAATAATTAAAGTGTGACTAATGTATTCTTCATAAAAAGTAAAAGCAGAGCATTTATGGGGTTGCTGATGAATGATGACAAGCACAAGGCTGTGCTTGTTAAACCCACAGTGAGGTCAGAGCAGCCAGGTCACCTAGAATGACTCAGAGACCCCGGTCTGTCTCCTGTGACTCATGAGAGACTCACTGCACTGACACACACACACACACACACACACACACAGAGAGAGACACACACACACACGTGTGTCGTCTCTTATTCTCACTGATTTGTTCTTTTCAGTCCAAAAGAATCTGGCTGAAGTTGTGTATGAGACACAGGGTGAGGGTAAGCAGCAGTAAAAAAAAAAGAAAAAACAACAGAAAATATCAACAACAAAAATAACATCTAAAGGTGCCTGAAACAGAGAAATGGACACACACAGAGACACAGAGAAATGGACACACACAGAGACACACAGCCTGTCCTCCAAACCAATCATTTACTGACAAAACATTCAGTTGCATTCTCTGAACCTAATAAGGACTGTGGTCATTGCACCTACAAAAGGCACTAAGTTGATTCATATCAGTATCACACACACACACACACAAAACGTGTTGATTAATCCTGACGCTGGTGTGAATGGCCCTGTCAATGTAAATGCAAATGCGTCGGTCAATAGCACTGCGCCAGCCTCTGGCCCTGGGGCTGTGGAGAGGGCATTACTGGAGCAGCTGGAGGGCCTGAGGGGCCTCTCTGCATTTTAAGTAGTTAAAGCTTGCTGCTGTGGAGCTGAATTGCTTTCCTCACATTAGCATACATGAAAAAAAACACAAATTGTGTCCAGACTTAAGCTAACTGAACTATTAGCTTTATCAAAAATGTCTAACTACTAACTGCTTTTAGTTCAAGCAGAATTTGTCACAGATTAAAAGTGAAGAAATAATTCTACACTGACTCATAAAAACTGAAATATCTCCATCTTAAAATGTTTTTTAATGAACCAGTAGTTTATTCAATGAAGACTTTTGTGCACCTATTTCAACACACCAAATGCTTACAGGTGGATGCTATGCCTGTTATGCTGTGCCTATTTCTCCTCTGGCATGCTTTTGGACAGTGGGCTTCAGCGCTGTGGTGAGGATGATATAAGTGCTGTGATATTGTGTTGTTTAGGCGAGCCTCATAGAGGAGGCCCAGAGAGACCAGACGCACAATGGGACAGGACAGGCAGATGGTTTCATAACAAGACGCCTCTCAGCAGAGAGATAGAGGGCAGAGAGACAGAATAGAGATAAAGGTAAAGAGAAAGAAGGATAGAAAGAATGGAGTGAGAGTGAAAAAGGAGTGTGCTCAAAACCTACTTTCTCTCCATCTGCTTCCTGTTTTGTAAAGTGTGAGAGTATAGCAGTGTGACCGTCAACACACACACACACACAGGACAGTGTGTCCCTCCACTCAATCTCTCTGTGTCCCCACTCTCCCTCTGCTCCCTCTGTTTACACAATCTCTCTCTGTCTCTATTTACCCAAACTAAGTCTCTCACCTTTTATTCACCCTGCTTTCATCCAATATATCTCTCGCATAGTCTCCCAATCTCTTTCGCCCTCTGTTCATCCAGTCTCTCTCTCTATCTCTCTCTCTCCAAACCTCTCCCTCTCTCTCTCCCTCTTTCCTTTTCTTCTCTCTAGGAGCTTCCTGTAATCTCATGCCAAACTGCACACACATGGCCTATATGAGCTTCCTCTTTCACATGTCACATTCACATGTGCATCTGTGAATGCAGAACACATTGGAAATCATTTTTTTGAAGATGAGTCATGTCATGGTTTGTGACCAGGTCATGTCAGTGTCAGGCACACTCAAAAAAAAGTGTTCCCATTTCTACTACTCTTGTGCCACAAAGGCCTTTTGTCAGTTCCTCACAGCCACGACTGCGTCAGCTCCTGTTTGCATGTGTCACAGGTCCTGCATATGGCTAACAGCATGGTAGCAGCATGGTCTTTCCACATGGTCTCTCCCTGCATGGTCCATGGGACACATGATGTCCCCCAGGGAGAGGATCATCTGTGTCAAAAGGCAGAACACACTGCATGGCACAACGTCGCTCAACATGTCTGATCGCCAAGGAACAATCTCCACTCAGGCCAACACCACTGACTCCTGTCAAAATGGCCGACCGAGATTAAACGTGACAGGGAACTGGATATGCTTCAACGCAGAAGTGAGTGGATAGTGTGTGCGTGTGTGTGTGTGTGTGTATGTGTGTGTGAGTTGAACATTAAAATTTTTCTCATCAGTGTAGAATATGGCTTCTCTCTCCTGTTTCATTAACGCCCTCCCGCAGGGATGAAAGTAGGCTGATGCAGTAGTGAAGTTTTAATTAATCTCCGTAAGTCACTGTGAAAGCCCCTTGTGACAGATCACAAGTAGCACTGCTGTAATTACACCACAGTCCAGTGTTAAAGAGGACCGGGCTGAGTAGGTGCTAAGTGTGTGTGTGTGTGTGTGTGTGTGTGTGTGTGTGTGTGTGTGCTCACGTGTGTGTGTGTGACTGAGAGAGAGAGTGTGGTGTGTGTGTGTGTGTGTGCGTGCACACATGTGTCTGTGTGTGTGTGTGTGCATGAGACAGTGTGTGAGAGAGAGAGGGGGAGAGAGAGAGAGAGAGAGTGTGTGTGTGTGTGTTCAGCATTACTGTAAAATGATATGGGAAGGTGAAGGATGGGCAGTAAGATGAAGGACAGTCAGCGCTGGGGCAAAAAGGTCAGTGCTCTGCAAAAGAATTAATGTATGCCCACAAGGCTTATTGAAGCAAGAGTGTGCATATGTGTGTGTGTGTGTGTGTGTGTGTGTGTGTGTGTGTGTGTGTGTGTGTGCATGTTTTAACACAGCTACTTTCAGCATCAGTAGTACTTTGTGTATGGGGGTGTGAGTGTGTGTGCACAATTGCATGCATCTGACTTCAGCACCATGGAGAGAGACTGAGCACACAGATGTATTTTACTCATGGAAAAACATGTGTGTGTGTGTGTGTACACTGGTAGGTGTGTTTAAAAGTACCCATTTGCACTCTCGCCTGTCAAAACACTGTGTCTGGTTGTGTGACATCTACAAAAACACAAGTGAAATCTGTGCAAAAACACTGCTTCTGCACTTCACACTGTCTATCAGATTAAACATCTCCACATGTGTTTTTACAACAAACAGAAACACATCATCTGATTAAATAATATTATTTTAAACAATTCTGCACAGG
Source organism: Tenualosa ilisha (assembly GCA_015244755.2). NCBI lineage: Eukaryota > Metazoa > Chordata > Actinopteri > Clupeiformes > Clupeidae > Tenualosa > Tenualosa ilisha. The sequence continues at coordinate 4,204,015 of PYXC01000001.1, forward strand.
AAAACAAAGCTTTTCAGTATTTTTACAAACTCAGTCACCAGCTGGAATAATGAGACATCTGTGCACTAGGAGGAAATCCTATGAACACGCTGTGAATGCAGGTGTGAAAAAAGTGAATGAGAGACAGGGATAAAGAGAAAGGGATAGAGAGGGAAAGAGTAAACGAGGGAGGAGAGAAAGAGATTTAGTCTCGCCAAAGACTGTATGGCACCCAAACATGTCTGGGACATTGGGGCGGTGGAGACGCATACACAAACACATCACACACACACACACAAAAACATAAAAATAGCTCTTTCTTAGACATTTAAAATAATAACATAATTAATCCTGTTACACAACATCATATCAGCAAAGCCATAGTACTGTGGGCAGAATGTGCAATTACATTTACACACTCACTGCATATAATCTCCAGCAATCTGTGTGATGCTTTAATAATTGGTCCAACATTTAACCTCACTAGCACTCACTAGCTTTACAAGACCTCCACTGAGACACACAACGCTTACTGTAACTTCTAATGGAAGACAGGAGACGGACTGCAAGAGGCCTAGGACAAGGACAGTGTCCCTCGCTCCCTGAGAAGAGAGAAAGAGAGAGAGAGAGAGAGAAAGATAGAGAAATGGGAGATGAGAGAGACAAGTCTGAGAGGGAGAGACAGAAGGAAACAGAAAGATGCACAAAGACAGAGAGAGAGAGAAAGAGAGAGAGAGAGAGAGAGAGAGAGAAGGGGAGAGTGAGAGAGGGAGAGAGAGATAGTGAGAGGAAATTGAATAATGAGAGAGAGAGAGGGAATGGGAGAGTGAGAGAGGGAGGAGGGGAGCATTTCTGCCCAGTGACTCCTAACAACAGCAGCTCATGGCTGATTTAACTCACGTCTGCTCTACTCTTCTCATCAGATGCTGCAGATAGAGAGAAAGAGAAAGAGAGGGAAAGAGACAGAGAGAGTAAGAGAGATAGAGGGAAGTAGCAAGAGGAGAGGAAAAGAAAGAGAATGAGAAGATGGAAACTTGGTCCAACATAAACCTCACTCCATGCTATATCATCTGAAGGAGTGAGCAAAATTTTGTCTCATGAGATACACGGACGATCTAGGTTTCTATCAAAATATACATGCACACAAATATACTGCACACACACAATTAAATTTATGAGTGTGTATGTTTTTGTAAGTTTACAGTTAGCAGTCAACCTATTGACACTTAAAAAAGTGCATTGTCATTTACAACAATCTGCTTTTTCTGTGTATGATAAACTATACACAACAATGTTCCTTGTGCTGAATGTATAATGAATATTAAACTGTACTATTGCAGTCCACCTCAATGTACTTGAGTGCATTTCCCCTTCTGTTATCAGGTGGTATTGGAGGTTTCTCCCTTTCTCTCTTTGTGGTCAGGTCTGTCACTGTGACTGTGTGTGTACATTTCATACCCACTCTAGATAGCTTCTGTATCAGTAGTGTTTAGAAGTACTCTTGCTCAAGGCAATTCAATTTCGCTTTCCAAAAGATTTCTGATTAAAGCAGTGCTTGGATCCCTTCCCAGGCAAAAAGTCATATCACTCCATCTACCTCCCGAGAGCACCATTTGAGTTTGTGTGTGTGTTGTGTGTGTGTGCACAATACGGATGTTAGTGTTGTGTTCAAGAGTGTGAGATGGATTAACTCAATGTTTAGTTCCTTACTCTGTGTGTGTGTGTGTGTGTGTTTGTGCGTGAATAATGGAGGCAGCTGTGTTTGCAGCTGCGCTGTTCTCCTCTCCAGATTGACCACTGGGAGCATCTGCCTCTCCACACGCTACTGCTGGTTCTACATGATCACCTCTTCAGACAAACTGCCTCAAATCACACAGCTTGTGGTTCTACACGATCACCTCTACAGGCAATCTGCCTCAACACACACTGCTTGTGGTTCTACTTCATCACCTCTACAGGCAATCTGTCTCAACACACACCGCTATGGCTCTACAGGAAACCTGATGAAACCCATACCTGAGTCAGTCAGGAGCACTGCTTGACAAGACTCCCTTCTGCAGCATGCATGCAGTACAATGGAGCAGCAGCTAGTACGACTGGAAACTGGATGTGAAGCTGCAGCTTGAGACATTCAAAACCCTGAATTTGGACGTATCACATTGCTTCAAATATCAAACATAAATTTGGAGATATGAAATTGCTTCATACATCAAACAATTAGAGTGTGCAAGAAATGTATATTTGATGAATGTGGACAGCAATGGTCCCCACGACAACACAAACACAATCAATATGCTCAACATGTCCATTTGTGGTAGTCAGTAGGAAAGTGCACTTCAGGAATTGCTCTCAATGCAAAGACTGTATTTGATAGAAAACAATTCTTTTCTCCAGTGATTTCAGCCTTTATGCCAAACAAAGTACAAAAATGGAGACCCACCCTGTTGTTTTTGGAAAGAGTCACTCATAAAGAAAGCTTTTGTGACAGCCATGACAGGTCTCTTGGGGCCATTAATGACCTTTCCATAGAGGAAGTCCATCTGTATCACAAATGCACATGACAGAGTGAGGAGACAGGAAAGCTGTGATGTCCCAGTGTGGTGCGTCTGGGTCAAGCCTGTCCAAACACATAGTCATCCTCATGTGGATGCCTACTGGATGAACGCCATTTTGAAAGGGGTGACAAATATTGCTCCTTCGTCATGCTGATCATCTGAGTATCATAATTCTGCTGTAATGGTCTAATATGGAGATATTCTCATGTTGAAATCACTGTCTTTAAATGTTTTCTGGGTTATAGGCTTTGCAGTGCTGCAGAGCATCTATCAGCGGGAACAACTCACCCCAGGGCCAAAAAGTTCACATACTCTGACTGCAAACAGCAGACAAAACACTGCTGTTTACAGCAATACATTGGCATACAAAAACACACACACAAACACATAGGCATACATACATAGATACATACATACATACAGTACATACACACAGTCTCTCTCTCTCTCACACACACACTTACACACACGCGCGCGCACACACACACACGCACACACTTGGATAGTGGGTTTACAAGGACACCCACATAACCAGCATGGTTTAGGGGGACATCCATTTCTCTGTGTCCTGACACTCAGAAGAGACGGGACATATAGTGGAGGATGCCTAGTAGGTGTGGACTGCCAAATGAGTGACTCATCAATCTGATGTCAAACAGAGACTCTGGCCCTTGCACAAACATCTCTACAGAGAGAGGGGGGGAGGTAGATGGGAACAAATGGAAAGACGGAAAGAAGAAAGTGATGATAAGAGAGAGAAAAGAGACAGAAGAGGAGAGGGACAATGTGGATAAAAAAACAAAGAACAGAGTCCCAAAAGAGAGACTGAGATGGTCAGATACCAATGGGTGACAAGACAAATCCTCAGATTTCACACAATCACTGTCAGCAGTACATACATGCATACATGGCACTGTATCAGTACTATGGATGTGATGACCTTCATATAGGATTGCCCAAATAGAAAGAGAGAGACACATCTAGGCAGGCCTCTTGAGACTATACTAGAATAGAGAAGAGGATGCTACTGTACAGGCTTCTGATCAAATTGAAGACATTAGCACTGATGACTCCGACAGAAGAGACAGACTTCCTCACTTCCTCATCTGAAGCCATTCAGACATCGATAAAGCTTTACCTCACACTGCTACTAATGTGTTCAGATGCGGGTCAAAAGCTACAAGAAATACTTCAAATGATACATTTCACTGTGTATAGATGCCTTGGGAACAGGCACATGCACACAGTAGGCACCGTCTTGAAGTGTTGGCCACTGGCAACTGATGCAAAAGAAAAATTCATCTTCTTACATATAACTATTCAGCAGAACTCAAAATCAAGGAAGCAAATCTGCCTCCAGAGGTGGAGTTGCATAGTGGAGGGGCAGAATATGGACAAGGTGAGGTATGGGGGAAGTCACATGTGGGAAGTCTCCACTGGGAAGTACCATGTCTGAATCCGATACAATCACTGCTAGCTATCTGCTAGTCCTGTGTGCTACATATTGTTGCAAGGGCGCGCTGGACAGGCTGAGTATAGGTTGTCAGTGGCAACGGGACACAACACACGTTCCATGTTCCGTGGAGGCCTTTGTCTTCCATCTGTCAGCTTTTTGTTTTGACTTTTTTTTTTTTTTGCTGTTTTGACAGGCCAACGGTGGAGACTTTGTTTTAGGGTATTTGAACAAACCGGTAGAGTGTTTTTTTATTTTTAATTTATCCTCACAAACACACAAGCCTAAAAAGTAAGACCCAATTTTATTACTTTCCAATATTTGAAGGGAGCTAAAAACATTCAGATCTATAATGCATTGTGATTAAATTTATAATGCACCATATGTCATTTTCATGGGTTTAAACCTTTTGCGTGGGGATTTAGTTTTTATGTTGAATTATAAATCTGTGTAAGCAAGGCTTACAAATCCTCATTGCAGAGATCCTCTGAGGATGAGGACTAGATTAGAAACACACTGCAACCACCAAATAAACCAAACCTTCACAACGGCACTACCAGGTATTGAATGAAATCTTATGCATTTAAAAATAATGATAATAACAAAAATAATAAAACACAGAAATTTAGAGGCATCAGAGTGTAACATTAATAAAAGACTAGATTAAAATAAGAGAATAACAAAAACCTTAGAACAATATCGGAACTGAGAAATATCAACAATGACAAAAACCCTTGAGCTAAATAAGGAAACAAGTCCTACCTTAGGCCCACAGTGATGGGGATGGTAACATGAAGTCTTATCACCCCTGCTGGGCAGATTAGGGATTATGGTGACGGGACGAACAGGAATTAAATTTCCATTTGCTGAGAGATATTTTCCTGCAGGTGTTTCTGGGATACCGACAGAGAGTGTCACAGAGGGTTTTCTGGACAGGAGAGACAGGGCATTTCCATGTCTCTGTAGGTTATATAGGGCTACAGAGGACTGAGAGTTTTTAAATGTCAGAGAACAGGGGTAAATGTATACAGAGATGAAGGCAGATAAGAAAAGAATGCTGGTTTACCACAGAAAAGACCTCAAACACAGTCTTGTGTAGGCAAGTTTCTTCCCCACATTCTATTCCAGAAGGATTTAGTGTGAAAATGAAGCTAGATTTGTACAATTTTATTTTCAATATTGCTTCTAAAACCACTTGAAATAGCTGCTTAGACTCAAATAGGATATTTTCTAAGAAAGGTCTTGCGCTCTCCTACCCTCTGATTCTACTTTTATCCAAGTCCCTCTCTATGTGGGTCTGATAGATGACCACAACCAGCCATGAATTATGGCACTATTACGTCCCTCCCTCTCTCCCCCCTCCTCTTTCGATAGTAAATCAGGTCATAACAGAGAGCTGTGGTCTGAGTACTCAGCCTGAAGCACACATAAACAAAGCCAGTCATTAGCTAGGCTACATCCTAGCCCACTCTCCCACCCCTCCACCCCCAACCTCCAGAGTCCGAGGGCTCAGCGCACTATCCAAGCCCAGTGAGGAGCAAGGATGGGTGGGCTCAGATGGGAGGATGGCCCCCCTCAGCATGGAGGTCAGGTCAAGTGAAGATCACTGCCATTCACAGTCACTCTCAATGGATCACATCACCAGCTGAGGAGCAGGGCAGAGACGAATGTGTATGTGTAAGTGCTCTCAAAAAAATGCCCATGGGCCTATGTAGAAGGAATATAGGAGTGGCTATACAACACAACTGACACACTTCTACACGCTCAAATACGCACACAGCAACAAGAGGTCCATCAACACAACACAGGTCAATCTGTCTAGAGGAAATGAATGAATTTCCTTTGGTATGGACAGAACAGACACATTACCTCTATGTGTAAAACGATGGGTCATCTGTAACGTACGAGCAATGTCTATAAACCCACCTGCCTAAATCCAAGGGACCACCCTTGTACTTTAGGGACCACCCTTGTACTTTAGGGACCACCCTTGTACTTTAGTTTAGTTCAAGAATAATGCTTTATAGTATGGCATAACACTGACATACATTCCTCACACACATCAGCTCCCATGGCAACGAGGGAGGCAGAGGACATGGTGTAATCATAACTCTGAGTTCAGCACAGTGTAACAACATAGTTCACTTCATTTAACAAGACACGGAACCCCGCTAAGCGTGTGAGTGTGTGTGTGTGTGTGTGTGTGTGTGTTGTGTGTGTGTGTGTGTGTGTGTGTGCGTGAGTGTGTGTGTGTGTGTGTGTGTGTGTGAGATAGAGAGCGAGAGCAAGAGCGCGCGAGAGAGAGAGAGTTCTTTGCTCAATTTCTGATCATTAAAAATGTATGAAACCAGAGAGTTACTCATCTCTCTGTCTCTCTCTCTCTCTCTCTCCCTGAGTGTGTGTGTGTGTGCGTGTGTGTATATGTGTGTGTGTGTGTGTGTGTGTGTGAGTGTGTATGTGTGTATGTGTGTATGTGTGTGTGTATGCTCCAGTAGTTATCAAAGGTTCAGAGCAGACCAATACTGCAGGTAGTCTAGAGTGCGTGGCCCAGAAGGCCAATGATACTGAGACTGCAGTCTGAAGAAACTCAGCTGTTGTGCTACAAGAAAGGAAAAAGATACTTAGGTAGCATTTTCCATGAAGACCATATCTATAGCGCATTATGAGCGCATTCATAACAAACTATAATGCGCACCATAATTACTCAAAATGCATGACTACACTCATAATGCTTCATGATGCATTATATCAACAGTTATAAATAACTATAAATCTAGCTTATAATGCTTATAAATCCAAGGTGTTATGAGTGTTCATGACTGTTATAACTACAGGCTGGTTGATGGGCTTATAATATATAAAACACACCTGGATGATCAACTGTTGTAAGGGCTCATAAATTGCTATAATGTTCCATGTGGGATCATAAGCTGTCAATGTGTGCTTTAGAGGGGCATAGCATAGAGGGGTATTAGTAGTCATAATGTATTATAAGCCCCATCAGCCAGCCTGTAGTTTATAACCAGTCATGAACACTCATAACACCCTTGGATTTATAAGGCATTATAAGCTAGATTTATAGTTATTTATAACTGTTGATATAATTCATCATAAAGCATTATGAGTGTAGTCAAAATGCATTTTGAGTAATTATGATGCACATTATAGTTTGTTATGAATGCACTCATAATGCGCTATAGATATGGTCTTCATAGAAAGTGTTACCGATACTTATATGTGATTTGAAAACTATATCAGAAAGCAAAAATCACGCAGACATGTGGAGACATGGACAATCGTACTTCCTTCCGAGGGCCAATGAGTTTATTTCTCTACACTGGTAAATTAGAGATCGATATGAAACCTACAGGTGACGAGGTTTAATTCTTTAGATACTTCTACTGCAGAGGAAAGAAACGCACACACAAACACACACACACACATACACACACACACAGGGCAAGTGCCGACCTCATCAGAGATCCCCTGAAGCAGTCACATGTAGCTCAGACCCTCTGATCCCAGGACAGACAGTCCTGAATGACTCAGCAGGTGCATTACAGACACAGGCACGTGCATGTCTGTGTCTTCACGAACACACACACACACACACACACAGTCTGCCAATGTCTTCTCCTCCATTTCTCTTTCTCATAAACATACACACTATAGCACACACGCACATACACACACACACACACACACACACACACACACACACACACACACAAATACACACCTTAATCCTGGGACCACTGACTCAATCTTGCCAAAGAGAAAAGAGGGGCAGAGAAACAAAACAAAATCCTCATTACTCTCTCTCTCTCGTCTCCCTCCCTCCCTCCCTCCCTGTCTGGAAGCGTCTCTCAATTTCTCTTGGTTTGACATTCCATTCTTTTGTTTCTTCTCTCCCTCCATCTCTCCATCTCTCTCTGTCTCTCTCTCTCTCTCTCTCATGATCACCATCCCCCTTCAAGCTTTCTCTGCCTCTCCTCTCTCTTCTCACTCCCCCTACTGTCTTCATTTGCTTACCTCCCATCTTCTCCTCCACCCCAAACTCTCTCTCTCTCTCCCTCTCTCTCCCTCTCTGTTCCTTCCTTTTTTACTTGCTCATCATGTGCAGTGACTTCTACTGCAATTCCCTCCACCCACATTTTCCTCATGTCATATTTTAGTCCCTTCTTTGGGTCCTCCTGTATCCCATCACCACCCTGTCTCTGCACTGCAGATGTGCATGTATGAAATGCAAATAAGAGGTTGATTTCTGCAAGGCGTTGAGCACCAGTGGGCTGATGGATGCAATATTATCAATGCAGTAGCAATAGAAATGCAATGCTGTAGACCTGTAGTTACCTTATTTCCTCTAAAAATCCTCTCCACGCACCCCCCTTCTCCCTCCCATCCCCTAATCCACCATTGTTAATTAGGAAACCTACCACATTAGAAAGTGAAATCCATCACCAGTGAAAACATCAGAAGACAAAGACAAGACAGCAAAAAAGTGACCCCGAAACAAAGAGACATTTCCTGTTTGTCTACTCTGTGTAAAGTTACAAAGACTGTAGCATTTATGTAGTGGACATTTGGATTTCGGCTATTTGTGTCACAGAGATGAAAAACATCAATTCAAAAAGTCAGTGGATATCAGCAGCAGTAGCTGAACAGTATAAACAACAACAGCAGGACTAAAAGGAGGTTCAGGATTAGAGATTGAAGAATCTTCATTGAGTGGTAGCATTCAGATGTGTCTCCATACATTTACGCAGAATTACACTGGCTGCAATAGATGAGAGGGCAATATTAGCTTAGGGGTCTGGTGCTCTCTTTTAGCATGAGAATAATCCTTGGCAGAGGTGAACAGCTGAAGATGTATGAGAAGGATGAACAAAGGACTGCAGTAGAGAAACGACATGCAGAGAGGGAGGAGAGGAAAGGGAGAGAGAGAGAGAGAGAGAGAGAGAGAGAGAGAGAGAGAGAGAGAGAGAAGTAAAAGGGTGCAGTATTGAGGGGTTCACCTGCTGCACTGGCCACAACAGCACATTTGCAGCTTCAGTTGTCATGGACACAGAGGCTGTGGCCTCAGGGCAATCATCTTTGTCTATGCTACTAATCCATGTGTCTGTATGTGAACACACACACACACACACACACACACATACAAAGTCTGCCCAAGTCTGCCTTGTGTTTCTTTCTCTCTCTCTCTCTCTCTCCGTCTCTCTCTCTGATACACACACACACACACACACACACACACACAAACGTACACACTTCCTCCTAATCTTCTTGTCAACATACCAAATATACCAAATACACACACAAACACACACGCACACATACACAAACGTACACACTTCTTCCTAATCTTCTTGTCAACATACCAAATATACCAAATACACATACAAACACACACACACACATACACACACACACACACACGCTGGTTGCTCTCTAGTCTTTCTGTTAACATGCAGGAGACACACACACTCGTCGCTCTAGCCCTTTTGTCACCATTCCAAAGACACACACATCTTCCCAGACAAAGCCAAGTCAGCAGCTCCTGAAACAGATGAGGTCATTCAGACACACCCTGCCTCCTCTACGGGGCCTGCCTCTCAACAAAGACTAGATCCATCTAAAAAGTACCTTTCATGTTATGATATTATTTTCATAATATGTATCTCTCTCTCTCTCGCGCTCTCTCTCTCTCTCACACACACACACACACACACAAACACAAACACACACACACACACACACACACTCGCTCTGTGCAAAAGAGACTGACATGGAAGGGTTCAGTTTGTCCATCATTTTGTCCGTGGGGAGCTTAAGATTATGGACAAATTGGAACAAACTACTGGCCATTCTAGGGGCAATGCAAAAGACGCACACTGGTATGTAAGAAGTGATTACATTTGGAGCAGACGTGGGAAGGGAGTATAAATAACGCTTTAGAGTTTGCCAGTTTCACACAGATTAAACCACTGGAACTTGAACCACATGATTCTCATTGCATGAACCTATTTGAACCTATAGGAACATACCAATCACATGCCTAAATGCACACACTCTTATGAAAATGAACCAGGAAATGGACTTATTATGCATTGCATGACTCTATGCCAATCCCCTGCAGACTCATTTCAGAGAATTGCTTCTCCATCCATGTTTTTATCCATGTTGGCAAGCCAACACATTTTAGTGAATTGTTGTAATAGAGGCGGCTAAAGTTGTGTTCACATATTCACCACTATGTGTGAACTGAGTCATATATCTCCTGCTGAGGTGTAAGGTTAATTAGACAGGAAATGCTTACGTCATCTGTGGATGTGCATGGCACTGTATGCTTTAGGGGACACCTTCACCTCTCTCTCTCTCTCTCTCTCTCCATATGAGTTCTTGTCCTTTGCTGCAGTTGAATGACTTTCAGTAGGTCTTCTAGAAAGATCCATAATTCATGCTGAAGGAGGCAGCAAGTTCGTATGATACACGATCAGCTCCAGGGTCCCAATGGACTGACATGTACTGTGTGGGAGCATGCGTACATATAGAACACCTAGTTCCAGCAGACCTTGCTTCAGTCCCCTCCAGCACATGCATACACGCACACATCAGAAAATGACTTTTATAGACCTCCTCTGGACTATCACAAATCAAACTAATCATCTCAGTTTTTTAACAAGAAAAGATTTTCTCCACAACACTCTGAGGAAGCACAATTCTCTGAGAATGCTGGCTATGATTCAAAGGCTGACAGGAAAATATTTATCACTGTTTCTAGTCACCTCCAGACATCACAAATAAATCTTCTGTATTTAGAATGGAAATGTAGCACATTTGGGCTTGATCAACTAAAATGTCTAGATGTGCCACGTTACTTTTCAAACATACACTGTGGACAAAAGCAATGCTGATGAGTGATTTGCCCACAGGTGTGACTGCACAGACAGACAGAGTGTATGCACAGATGCACATAGCGCACACACACACACACACACACACACACACACAGTACAGCACACATGAAGAAACATACAGTACAATGGACTCATGCATGGCACCCACACAGCATGGAAACAGCACACACACACACACACACACACACACACTTACACACACACACACACACACACGCACACACACACACACGCACACACACACGCACACACACAGTCAGTAGCCTACCAACCTGACTAGAATATAAATCCAGAAACGCCATAAGAGGTCAAACCAATCCAAGGTCACACTGAACCAACTAACATGCAATATAGCAGAGTCCGTCTGCTAAGGGTGACAGAGCATGAGAAATTTAAAAAAAAAAAACAACAGGAAGAGAGTGCTGAGGCTTAAAGAACAGAAATGAGACAAAGAGCAACAGGATCAAACCAACACGAACAATAACCAACGTAAAACCAAACCTAAAGGAGGAACCTAAAGGGAGTGTGGGTAGTGTGGGACACATGCAGTCAGGCAGAGACTATGGGAGGAGACACTGTCCATGCTGACAAAGCTGCCAGAGGGCCTGTATGAATCAGACTCTATTCATATGCTCAACATCAAGGCTCTGCTTTGATCACCATCTTGAATTTAAACAAGTGGCTGGCTGGTCACATTTACACTGATATAGACATCCCTGTTGCATCACCACACCATTTCCCAAATAGCCCTCCTCTCTCTCTTTTTCCCTGACCTTGATGTTCTGCCATCCTGCTAACCACATAGTGGTTACATGGTTGTCAAATATAAATTAAAAACAGCAATAAAATTCCTCTCAACAACATGTTCTTCTGAGGCTTATTTACACCTAGGCCAGCTCTGTAAAATGAAAAGATACCCTACTATGTGTTCTTAATATCACACCCATTTAGATTAACACACCACGAGACACGCTGGTTCTCCAGACCCACTGCTATGAGGCATTTCTCTGATAATAAGGTCAGAAAAACAAGGCCGTCTCTGTACGCTATCACTCAGTCAGCGGTGCACAAAATTTAGGCTACAAAAATTGCATCCATAAAAACAAAGAGATAAGAAAACAGAGCCTCATACAAGTTACAAATGTGATAACCGACGGCGCAAAAGCAAGCATTCAGAGCAAACAGCTATCAAAAAGCCAACCAAAGCACAGGTTACACCACTGAAATCGTAATTAAATCTCAGTGTCTCATTCTCATTGTTTCTCTGATGAGTCTGTTGGTGAGAAATAGTCGTCCTGCTGTTGAATGGAAATTCTCTCAGTCCAGCTCAGATACCTGAGATGTGCGAGTGGGACGTGTTTGGTTCTTATCACCAAGCTCAATCATTATCCAGGCACAAGCACTACAAGAGCATAGACAATGACACAGTTCTTTTACTGGTTCAAACTCAATCATGCCAGCATGATGCTACATTGACTTGACTGAAGTGTGACACTGCAATTTTACACATGTATTTAACACACATTTAATCGGGTAGGATCCCAACCCTATTAGTCAGTGTTAATGAATTTTAAGAGTCTTAGCAATAAATGAAATTGAATATTGTAGCCAAAATTACATAAATAATTCCCGTTATGTTGCTTTGAGATGTGATTCATATTTCTGCTCCAGGCCAAGTCAAAAAAGTCTTCTAACTATGAATCCCCTCCAACTCAAACCTAATCCTGATGAGTGTCCAGTCTGTTCCAGTGTTCACTGCAGTTTGGCAAAGGGGCAGGGGGAGGGGCTCCCAACAGGGCCCTAGCCCAGCTGGGCAGCTTTCATGCCAGGCATGATAGCAGTACAGCCTCCTGGGTCCCTCAGGGTGGATGAACTTTCCCTTCAACAGCTGCTCTCTGTAACAAGCCTTATAAAGGTTTTATAAGTATGTAGTAAACAGACTATGTGTGTCATTAATTGGATTGTAAGCGAGAAATGCTGTCCAAGACCATACCTGAACAAAATGTCCAAACATCATGGAGCACATACTGCTGAGAGTCCTGAGCCATGTTCACATGTATACAGAAAAGAACATACATCACACGTACACATCAACTACATTCAGAGACAAAGACAACAAAAAAAGACATACATAGACACATATGCACATATGTACACACAAACACAAACACACACACACAGAGCATCTTCACTGGTAAGAGCAGTGGTCTGTGGGCTGCATGGTAACAGGGAACACAGTCAGAAGAACATGAGTATAAAAATAGCTCTGTGTACGTGTGTGTGTGTGTGTGTGCGTGTGTGTATGTATGTGTGTGTGTGTGTGTGTGTGTGTGTGTGTGTGTGTGTGTGTGTGTGTGTTTATGCATATATACTATAACAGCCTGAGCTGTTCAGCCTGCAGCCTGTGTGTGCACAACTATTTCATGAGTGCTGGTATACATTATGTACCACAAACCCTTAGCCATGGATGAGCAAATAACCACACCAACAACCACACCAACAAAGGTCTGGATTTGTCACAACCAGCATTTAAAACAGCCTATGTGCTTTAACAAGGGAATTTCTTTTTTCTGACTGGCTGGTGAGGTGGGAATTAACTTTGTATAAGTAAGGCTACCTTTGACGTAGATCGGAAAATATCACAAGTGCATATCAGTGTGCTTATGAATGGTAACAATAACAACAGTAGTAACAGTATTTCACACTGAACTTTCCCCCCTTAATGGTAGCTATAATAGTTTATTTTCTGTAGTTCATGCACATGATTCCTAAACATAAAGAAAGCTATAGATAAAAATAATATCCTAAATACTAACGAGAGATAGGTGCAAGGTGACCAGTGCGATGGAAATAATGACTTGGCGGAGGCAACTTCGCTCTGCGCTTTGCATAGTTCTTTGCCACCACCTCACCATTATTTCCATCGGGAGACAGAGCTGTTGTAATGGCTCAGAGCAGCGCAGTTATGTTTAACAGTGTCACTACAATGATTTTATCTACATTAACTCAGCTGCTGCAGCAATAAGAGAGTTGCAAAATCTGTTTTCCAAACATCGAACGTGCTGAACATGCTGTTGAACTCTGTGACATTAGCAAGTGAGCTAGGTGTAAGATATCTCTTACTGGCATGCCTCCTAAGCCACTGGGAAGGAGGTTTACTAATGTACATACAGTACAGCTATGTGGTGTATATGAATACACCCTTTTTGTTCCTTCATTTAAATAATCACTATGAAGAGAAAGAAATTGGTTGAGGCAATTCTGAGCTCCCATCCTGTCCAAGCCAAGTTTTAACCTAAAGCTCCAGCTATGAGGCCAAGACTGAGTTCAGCCTCTATGGCTGCACTCTGCCAGGGCACAAATATTTCAGAGTGGTTGCCTCAGCAGTTTCCACATGAGGCTGCATCCAGTTGATGACAGCGCAAGGGAGCACGCATACACACACAAACACACACACACACACACACCCCAAGATGGCTTCTGCCTCTGGGGCAACCCTCCTGAGAGTTGAGCCACAGCAGTACCAGTGTAACCAGTGCTACAACAGAGGAATCTCACCCACATGATCCCTCAAACCCACAGGCCACTCATAAGCACATGAACCCTCTGATCAATACGGCTCTTTCAGCCTAAGTGCAGTATCGACTCTGCCGTAGGGCAATGAAGAGGCAAGAGAAGGACATCCAATGGGGCATGCAGGCAGAAAGATAGAGAATGGTACAGCTGCTTATGATGAAAGGGGGATAAAGATAGAAAAAGAAAGAAAGAAGATACATGGATACAAAAGAGGAGGAAGGAGTGAAAAGAGACAGAGTGATAAATGAAGGGAGGGGGCAATGGGAGGAAAAAAAAACATACCAAAATGAAGTAAACATCTTCACAATGACTGCTAAAGAGACTCACTCTGTTGACATTTTTGCCATCCTCTAACACATCCCGAGATGCCATGGAATGTTCTAGTATCACAACCCAGGGGAAACACCAAGTAGACACAACTGTTTGCCTCACTTAAACACTTTCACATGATCGCTGCTACTTTATTTGGCATAACAAATTCATCCCACAACAAAGAGATAATAAAAAAAATGATCTAGGGCATCCAAACTGGATGCATGAGTTGATGATTAAAAAGGAACTGATGGACTGTGGAGGATGGAAATGATAACAATGAGAAACAATTGGTTAACAGGCTGTCAGTGCAAAAAGTGAACGTGTTGTCGGGGCAGCCATGGCTTACTGATTAGGGCTTCGGACTTGTAATCGAAGGGTTTGCTGGTTCAATCCCCGACCAGTGAACCATGGCTGAAGTGCCCTTCAGCAAGGCACCTAACCCTTCACTGCTCCCTGGGCACTGCTACAGTAGGCAGCAAACTGTGCTAGGTTAGTGTGTCTTTACTAATTCATGATTGGGTTAAATGCAGAGACCATATTTCCCTCACGGGATCAAAAGAGTATTGATTATTAAAAGAGTTTTACTGCAATGAAGCCTGAGTGTTGTACATGATACAGAAACTTCTGCACAGAGAGGAAAAGGACACGAGTCCCAGCATGAGGGCTTTTAACTGCAATTATGACCAGTGGAGGAGAGTGCACCGGCCCACACCCCCAGCTGATGCTGAAGAGGCATGGAGGACAGAAACGTCGCCCATCCCTCCCATCCCCAATAACCTGGCTCCCACCCAGGCAGCGGAGCCAATGTTTCTTCATGAAAACGCTTAATGTGACACCAGAATCAATAAAGGCCTGAGCCCTGCTCCTCTCCAACATATACTTTCACATGCTCATAGACACACACACACACTCACAAACACACACACTCACACATACACACATACAGACAGACATGTATTAGTTTAAGTTTAGATCTTCAAAGGTTACATCTAGTTACAGCTCATCTCATAAAGCAACAGATTAACTGGGGCTCTGCAAATTCCATCCCCACAAAAACTATGCGTGTCTGTGTGTGCATGTGTGCTCTGAGATGAGTGAGTGAGAAGTGAGAAAGCGAGACTGTGTTTACCAATTTGTGTGATAGCCATGTTGGTAAGGGCTGTTTAAATGGCCTGCTTCCTCAATGATCTGTGATTTTGGACAGGGATGACAACTGGCCCACTAACTGACTGACCGAAATTCAGCCGCTGCCTCAGATTAGTGGGGCTGTGCTTCACCAGGACATGGAGGGCAATGGCCCAGACAGGCGGGCAGGCAGACAGACAGGCACACACAGACAGACAGATGCCCCCAATCAAACGTAGCCTAAGCCCAAGAGTGTTGTCACAAAAGTGAATCCAGTCCTGTCAGTCCAACTGTGTGGGATCAGCGGGGAGCAAACCCAACCTCAGTGTTGTCACAGATAGGGTTTAGCCTACTCTCCCCTGTTTATGCATCATTTAATCTTTTCAGTTATACAAACGCAAGTAGGCACACACTCAGAGAGAAAATGAAGGAGGGAGAGAGAGAGAGAGAGAGAGACAGAGAGAAAGCGCGAGTGAGAGATCTTACTCTCAACATAATGCAAGGGCCATATTAGCATACGACTTACAGCCTTACTAATTACTATTTCTGCATTATTCACAAAGCAAATACATGCATTTATCTTTGAGTGTATCGCCAAGGCTACAATGCCAAATGACAACACTGATCATGAGACGCAATAGCCTCCGCTAATGCATTTCTCTGGACCTCATCCCATCACCCCGCAGGGATTTGCCCACGCTGTCAACTTACCTCCTGCAACTGTTCCAGCTCCCGCTTCAGTGTCTCTTGCTCGGATTCCAGGTCCGCGTACTGCTGCTTCACGTCTGGTTCTCCTCGAGGACCACCAGACCGCATTCTGCTGCCCGAATCTTCTCCCGGTTGGCTTCGGCGAGCTCCCGAGTAAGGCGCTCCACCTCGGCCCTGTACTGGTCCACAGACTCCCCGCATCCTCCTCCCGCTGCCATGGCCCAGGAGTGCCCGGGCTTTCCCCTTGCCGTCCCGGTACTGGACAAACGGAGAGGCGCAGCCAACGCGGTCCTAAACCCAGCCCTGCACTCCCCCCTCCCCTCCTCGGTGATCGTGCAGAATCAGCTGGGGTAGGCTATACTGCAGACCACCAAAAACACAGCTGCGTTTGGGATGGTGATTTTGGAGGCTTGTCTACTGATTGTAGATACCCCTGGAATTCATTGGCGTTAAACGTATGCACCACAACTGAAATTTGCAGACAAGCCAATATAGCCTACAAGACACCCCATTTAGCTTTCTCGAGAAAGGACGCGCACTATCTCCCCCGGTTACAGGGAGGCAAAGCGGACTGAAGTTGTGTCCAGCCCTCGGTCTGTGACGTCAGGTCGCCTCGCTAGCATCTCCACTGTCTAGGTATGGTGCTCAACAGCAACAGTTCTGAACAAAATGAATTAGGGTATTTATTATTAGGTAGAGATATTTTCTACAACCTAAGCAACACTGCTGCAAAATTAACTCTGATAACATCTAAATCATTTCAAAAGCCGAGGACATTTCATCATTACCTGAACCAGTCACATGTGGGAAGGAGTTCAGTTCAAATTGAGCATTGTCCATCAGAGGCTGAAAACCTAAAAAATAGCATTTTTACCTGAATGGCATAAACTTGTATATGGAGGGTTTGATAGGCGTTTGGACACATTTATTTCAGGAAGTGGGGAACTAAATTGACAAGTTGTATAGGTTAAGTTACAAGGAATAGTGATGCCATTCTAGGCTCAACGTTGCCACCTGCAGGTTGAATAAATAACTCAGGCACTTAGGCCTACAGCAAAAATTCATGAAAAAAATTCTCAGTGAATGTTTTGTAATATATGATTGCATACATTTAGATCATTTTACAGCATTGTGAAAAGTTACTTTCACACATATGACAGAATCCAGTAGTATGGCATATTCATAGCATTGTTTTCACCCTTTTGGCATGTCATTTTACTAAATTGTCTCCTGACTTCAGTATCAAGTTGTCGGGCACAAATTGTGGCAACATTTGCATATCCATGACATAAAAGACGCACGGTCCAAATCTGGTCAAACCTTGTTTAATAATTTTATCACATGCAATGTTTTTAATCACATACAGCTTCCAAAATTGGTCCAAAATTTAAAAGACAGCTTGGTATGTCAGAAGATATATCCATTACTACAGAAATTGTCAAGGATTTAGAAGTCAGCCTCATATGCCAGAAGATAGGCATCATTGTACATGTACAGCCTCCTGTCTATGGGGTTGTAATGCAGGTTGGCAACCCGCGCAGCCACCTTCTCCAGAGGAAGAGCTAAACTGTTGTCCTCGTTTCCCGTTGCAGTGTCAAAGGCGTAGAACACCTCCTCCCGGAATGTGTTCACAAAGCGCGTGGCGTAGAGGACCCCACACACCATGAAGGCATTGGTGACAGACCTCTTGAACAAACGGGTCTTCCATGTGTGTGTGATGTTGAGCGATTCGCTGTCCAACAGGCTCACCACTATGTTACCATGGTCACCCGGAGTGGAGTAGATGACCCACAGGCCTCTCTCATCAGCGGACAGGTTTATGTCAGTCCAGTCAAAGCACGTGTAGTAGCAATATGGCACCTGATTGCTGTAACTGGCATTTGTAAGTGTCTTTCGTACCGTGACCTTAGTGTTTAAGTCGTAGCGACACAGATCCCTTGAATTGTAGCACTGGTAAAAAGCTGCTTCCCCATACAGTACTGTGCCAGGGCCCTGAATGCCATTGGAGTGGGTGTTGGATGGTGCGATAGACACATCCTTGTAGTTCCTGGACGCCATGAAGTCGTTGAAGGAGCTGTACGTCCTCATTGTGTTTCCACCCCTGCTGCTGCTAGTGAGTGGCTGAACCCAGTAACGCTCCTCACTATCCCGTTTGGTCTCACGACCCCATGCCCCAGCTATGTAGGATTTCCCGAACGAGCTGACTTTGGTAACAACAGGGGAGCTGATGCTCCTCATGATGCGCTGGGAACAGGTACCTATTAAGAGAAAACAAGTGTTCTTGTAGCTCAGAGGTCAAAGGTCATGGGTTCGACCCCACCCCTCCAAGGCAAGCATATACAACCACACAGGACAATGTGTAAACTTTAAGTGGCTTAAAGCAACACTATGTAACTTTTCGCTACAATTTAAGGCATCCTTTTTGTCAGACAATTTGTCCCCCCCAGCCATCTAGAATATTCACTGTGCAATTCTTAGTAGAGGGTTGGAAACCGTCATAAAAAATAGGAAAAAGCTTTACAGCATCACATTGCTAACTGTATTGTGATCGAACACCAATTTGCATGTTCTAGCAGTACCAGTAAGGCTCAGGAAAATGTTTAGAAGGATTTTTGCCTAGTTTTACACAAAAACCTCCACAGTGTTCCTTTAAGAAAAATGAGAATGGCATCTGTAAGCTTCAAAAATGTATAGATTACATACTGGTAGGCCTACATATTTTCTTTTTTGCTTTTTGGCTTACTTCTGAACTCTGGGGTGATGCTGCGACAGGCTTGCACACGATTGTTCAGTCTGCGTAAGTTTTCCTTCACTGTCTCCAGATTGAAGATGTTGTCTTTGTACATCTGCTCTACGTTCACTTTAGCTTGGCAATCTGGGAAAATATGCATTAGCCTTTTGTAATACAATGTAACACAATTTAAATATTGCATATACTTAGTTTTCCATCAAATTTAAAGTCTCTTAACTGTTCAATTCTTAGGAATACATTTATGAATAAATATTTGTTCACAGTTTAATTATTTAAATGGGAAGTCCGGTGTGAAATGGACTGGGAGTGTATTGAATCATCATCATTGAATCATAGCTATCTCTAGCATACAATGCATGCAGTGCAAAGAAATCACTATGCTCCACACTTCACATTTAAAACGAAGCATTGACAACTTATTAAATGTACAGATAGTGATTACTGCACCTATGATGGCCCAGACACCATCATTGTAAGCTTTTTGCAAACATATTCTAAATATGGTCTGTAGGAAAGGCATGGGGTGATGAAAAAATGCATCTCGACAAACTTTCAATATACCTTTGGTCCATTTCACACTGGACTTCTCATTTATAACTCATCAGTGTAATTAAATATTCCAAATATATTCAACTATCTTAGGTGCTTAGTTTCTCATTTTAAATTCAAGTTTTTGTTTAATTAATGAACAGTGTAATGACATACATCCTTGGAAAGTTTTACAGTTTCTTCAGAAGGGTTGTCATTATGGGTGATCTCTATAGTGTTCTGGAGATGGTGCAGTTCCTCACTGAGCTGCTTTAGGTGTAGGGCATTGTACAAGCCATTTGAGTTTAAGTACTGGAAAGTCCCAGACGCCCTGTCAGATTTGCAACTGTAGCAGAAGTTGCGGCATTGTAGCTTTGGTTTTCTCAATCTGTGAGTCAGAGAGCACCACGTAAGCACAAAGCACAGAAATTCAGAAACATGGACAAACACAAATGCATTTTAAAACATTAATCTAATTCAGTTATTAGATTTCATGTCTAAAGTTGTGAAATCAGATATATGTTTAGATATATGTAACAGGTTGTCTTCATTTTCTTCTTACACTGAAGGCTGAACACAGTATAAAACTAACTATATTGCATGAAGCCATGTTGAAATATGAGAAAACAATCACAAGAACACAAACGAATCATCAATATGGAGAGTTCTCATTTAACAATGAGACAGAATAGCACTTACATATGGCCATTAATTCTGTCAGAAAATAACCTTACTGGTGAAGTACCTCTGTTTGGAGGTTTTGAAGAACACCTCCACAGTCCTCCACTAGATCAGACATGTTTTCATATTTTACAACTGGGAATGTCCACATGAGGCTTTTCATATCACAGACACAGGAACCATTCCGCTGTTGGCCACTAACCCTCTGAGAGTTGACATTCTCCTAGAACCACACACATTAACTTGCTCAGCATCATCAAGTGTATCATGAGGGAACAATGACTGTAAAACAGTTACACACAGATGTTTAACACACAAAAAGTTTTGTAGTTACATTACTATTTTTCTATTCTAATAAATATCTATAACTATTGTGTGTTGAAGTAACAGTGTGTTTGAGGAGGTGGATACATTGCATGTCTATGTTTTTACCAGTGGCACCAGACATACCACTTGATAGCGGCAACAGTTGTGATATGATTACTATGATGCCATTTCACACAATGTGTTGGGTGTAGCTAAAGTTAGTTTGTTAAAGTGTTACCTGTAATGCAAACTTTACTCTTGAAAACTATTATGGAAAGGATTCATTTAACTTATGTTAGCTTTAAAAATGAATAGTGCTGTTAAAGTGTATATATGATATGATTATTTCAAGTATGTAAGTATTAGAAATGATAAAATGATCTAAATATCAACACACAGTATATGGCTATATAAATGAAAACTCTGCGGGAAGAACTCACAGTAAGAGAGAGGATCAGCAGAAGGACCAACATGGTGTAGGGCAGGTCTGGATGAGTATGCGTGTGACTGTGGCAAGCAGCCGATTTAAATACGTGTGTGTGTGTGCGTTCTTTGTGCATTTGAATAAGGGAAATGGAGAAGTGAGAGCAGTGAAATGTCCAAGCTGTGTCAAAGATCACACAACATGCTTTGCTCACTCAATACCACAGCTGTGTTGCAATTCATCAGAAGGAATCCCCAGTCTTCCCAATGAGAGGTGGTCTTTGGAAGACTAATAAATTAAAGAAATTTAACACACAGACACACACAGAATAGTACAGAAGATATTTCACTGCTGCATTAGCTTTAGAGGCTCTTTGAAATTAATTTAAATGATGGATTTAAAGAACACAACTTGTTTACAAGACTATTGTGTGTGTGTATATATATGAATATATACAGGTATATAATTTATATATTTTGAGGATCCATGTCCACCTATGGATGGGTTTGCCCTCATCTGTGTTATAATTATAATAGGCCTAAAGAAACTAAATTGGCCTGAACTGGTTTGGTGACATAATTTACACCATCTAATCCACAAAGTATAGGGATGGCAGCATCGTGTTGTGAGGCTAATTTTCTGAAGGAAGAAGCAACAAGGTCAATGACATCAGCCAGGAAGCTTGGGTGGAAATGAGTCTCCCAAATGGACAATATCCCCAGGCACACAGCATCTCTAAATTAGTCCAAAAGTGGCATAAGGACAGCAAAGACAAGATACAGGAGTGGCATTCACAAAGCCCTAAACTCAGTTCTTTAAAGACATTTGTGGGCAGCACTGAAAAGCCGTGTGCAGGCAAGAAACTGACCCATTTACACCAGCTCTGTCAACAGGAATAGGCCAAAATTCCAACAAACAATGGGGAGAAGCTCATGGAAAGATACCCAAAACGTTTGGCCTAAATAAAAGTTTCAAGGCCATTCTTCCAAATACTAACAAAGTGTATGCAAATTTTTGAGTGAGAACAGATATGCTTTGGACAGCAGAAAGTACTGTATATTGGTCCTTGTTTATTCACATTGCCCAATCCTGTGGTTTCATGAAGGGATCGAAAAAAGAACAGAAAGTGCATAAAAAAAACCGAAGTGAAAACAGCAAGCAAGAAAACTTAATATGTTGTTTTTAGATGTCAGCACTTTTGCACATATGGGGCCCTATTGTTAGTAGTGTGTAAATTCCCAAATCAATCAATGAGCCATGTTGTCATGGATGGCCCATAGCTATTGTATGGCAGGAGGAAGCATTGAGTTGTCTCAATGTTTGTCTCACTCACGTGTTAAAACAGCAAGTTAATTCTATCTAGTTATTAAATTAGTTTAGACTTCAGAGTTAAGGCACATTTTTACATTTACATTTACATTTAGCAGACGGTTTTATCCAAAGCGACTTACAAAAGAGGATAACATTCAAGCTACAACACAATGAACTAACAAGGAGTGCATATTGCTAACATAGAATCTGCGCTGTTTTAAGTTGAAAGTGCAATAGTGTAGCACAATGTAGAGAAATTAAATTATTAAGTGCATTCTCAAAGTTTACGCCAGGAGATATTCTTGGAAGAGTTTAGTCTTCACGAGTTTCTTGAAGGTGGAGAGGGTATCAGTTGATCTGGTAGCACTTGGGAGGTCATTCCACCAGCGCGGAACCAGATATGAGAAGAGTCTGGACCGACCTGCACAAGGTGTTGGCCGTGCTAGAAAACGTTCCTTAGAGGAGCGTAGTGGTCGTCGGGTGACATAGGGCTTCAGAAGAGAATTCAAGTAGATGGGAGCAGAGCCATCATTCACCCTGTAGGCCAACATAAGTGCCTTGAATTTAATGCGAGCAGCCAAGGGCAGCCAGTGAAGTTCAATGAACAGAGGTGTGACATGTGCCCTTTTTGGCTGGTTAAAGACCAGACGTGCAGCTGCATTCTGGATCATCTGTAGCGGTCTCACTGCACAGGCTGGTAGGCCTGATAGGAGGACATTGCAGTAGTCAAGACGAGAGATAACCAGGGTCTGAACCAGGAGCTGGGTTGCATGTTGGGTTAGGTACGGCCTGATCTTCCTTATGTTGAATAGGGAAAAACGGCACGACCGAGCCACAGAGGCAACGTGATCTGCAAAGGTCAGTTGGTCATCGATCATGACACCTAGGTTTCTTGCCACTTTGGTGGGAGAAACAGACAGGGAGTCGATCTTGATACCGATGCCGTGGTGTATGGCTTGTTTGGCTGGGAGGACCAGCAGTTCAGTTTTGGAGAGATTTAGTTGGAGGTGATGTCCTTTCATCCATGCAGATATATCGGAGAGACAGTCCGAGATCCGACAGTCCGAGATGTTTTAAAAACAGTCCGAGCTTATTTTTTTCCCTCATGCACCCAGTTTCCCAACTGTTTTGACAGACCTTTTGTGGTAGCTTTGTGTATAGCAGCGATCCTTAGTCCCCAAGTTGAGTGCCTTCAAAGCAGTGAAGATGCACAAGATAGCATTGTCATGTGACTAATAGGGTGTGACCTGACGGGAAGAGATGCACTCATCCTGGTATGTGCGTGAAACGTGTGTCCCTGTGAGCCCTCAGCAAAGCCCTGTGCCAAACCACCTCATGTGCCTCCCATTTCCTCCTATCTCCACAGACGATAATGGCATAGAGCACTTAATACACTCACTTTTCCTCAAGAATGACTGAATTCTTGGCAACTGTAAGGGAAGCCAATTAGGCTAGACATAGTACACAAGCAACATGATTTCAGCCATCTGAGATGAGCTGCCATGCTACCGTAGATGGCACAACAGACAAGGCGTAAGAAGTGTACTGGCAGAGATGTGGGGAGACGTCTCATGGCAAACTCTTTTAACCAAGATGAAGGAGACCATTAGGAGAGAAATGACAAGAGAGAGACCTTTAGTTGGCATGTGGTTGTGTACAGAAATCAGTTGCGTACAGAATCCATGTCCAACATCACTTTCTTGGACACCTCTTGTTTGACAGGAAATGCAGTACAGCTGTTCTGGCATTTGAGGATGATATGACTGCATGATTGGGTTTATTCCAGTCAACGTCCGAGCCACTTTACAAATAAGAGCCATGTGATGCCCATTTAACGCTGGCCTCTGGTCGTCTGAAGAGGAGTTTGCTGGTGCATTCTGACCTGACCTAGTTAAAAGACAAGCCAAAGCAGAACACTGGATGTGAAGACACACACGCAACCATGTCAATTACCTTTGTACAGTCTGCTGTCACTCATCTGACAAATCACAGAGAACAACGAGAATGAGAATTGTCGGATTCAGGGGACTGAGTTTTCACTAAACCAATTCCAAGAACTTTGTTCTCTGTAGTCTGTGTTCAAAATATAAATATAAATACAAATAAACTGCTGTCTATGTCCCACATGTTGAGGTGGGAATTGAGAGTCTGTAATTGAATCAAATCTTGTATCAAATGTGTGTATGTATTCAATCAAATCATATGACTCCATTGTTATTAATCCTGTTACAGTGTGTTTTTCATACTATAGACAATGTTTCTCTCATAGAAGGAACAGAATATAAAATTTAACTAAAACATGGTTCTACATGGTTTAATTTATCTGATAAGCTATAATTGAATTATTGTAATTTATTTTATAATGTTCAAATGTTTTTGTCACACATTCTACACCGTATTCTACACCGAGATAATAACTGTGATACTGATAACCAGAGTAGGACTGCCTTTCCCACACAGAACTGTTGCAAGCAATAAAGAGAACTGTTAATGAATTGGTTGGATAAGCAGATTTGACAGCAGCAATACCTTTTATAATAATAATAATATAATCAGCTGATCAGCTCCAATCCCTACACTATTGCATATGCTATATATGTAACTTATTGTCATGATAAAAATAAATTAGTAAATAAATGATGCCTTGTCACGGATGGGTAGAGGTGAATGTAACGTGAGGTGTGTTTGGGATGTCTCAAGACATTGTGGAGAGATACTCTTTTAAAGAAAAACTGGAAGCACTGTTAGAGAAAGCCATGGAATGTATTTAAACAAATCTGACTGAAATCAACAACTTTTTATACAGATGTATCATGAATATGGAAAAAACACAACAAAAATAAAAATCCCCCCCATCCTTCCCCCCAAAAAAACATGTTTTAAAAAAATAGCTATATTAAGCCACTTCTCTGAACATGAGAGATTGTGGTACAGCACGCCTGATCTGTAGTTCCCCTAGTGACCGCTCAAATATTTACGAGAAGCACTAGTCTATCACATTATTTTGAAAGAATAAAAAATAGCCCGCCAGGGAGGAACGCATAGTGATCAAAACTGCAATGGGTCCTGGCACAGCGAAGAGTCATTATGGTTTATGAACATATTTGATTGTTTGTGCAGTAGATTAGTGCCAGACCTTTTAATCAAACCTTTGTGCCTTTATGTTTGTGGTGGTTTACTACTCTGCCTGCGCAGGCTGGTAATACGGTTCTTGATGTAAAACTTGATGTTTTTCCAGTTCCTGGCCTTTAAAGCGTCCTGTTCCGCCATGATGCAGGCGGTACATGCCTTCTTCCCTGGGGTCTTGCCCGAGCTGATGAATTTAGCCATATGCTTCTCCACGGCCTGAACCTCTGCCTCACTCCACTTGTGCTTCGTAACACTCCTTCGTTTTGCAGTTACTTGAAGAACAAGAGACAAACAAATACATTTAAAAAATCTGTATAAGGAAAAGAAGAAAATAAGTGAAATTATTGGCAAATAGGAACGTATATTTACCACGTTGTGGCGATTTAGCTAATTTCGAGGGCTGGTAGTCCTCATCATCTCCAGATTCTTCAGAGGAAGATACATCATCCAGGTGCACAATTTCTGTTTAAAATGAACCCACTATGAGAACATGAAAACTATAATGCAGTGATTCCCAACCAGGGGCACACTGCCGGGGGTACGTGGAAATATCTAATAATAATTTATTATT
Organism: Tenualosa ilisha; assembly: GCA_015244755.2. Taxonomy (NCBI): domain Eukaryota; kingdom Metazoa; phylum Chordata; class Actinopteri; order Clupeiformes; family Clupeidae; genus Tenualosa; species Tenualosa ilisha. The sequence goes on from PYXC01000001.1 coordinate 4,230,345, forward strand.
AAGATGATAAATAAATATTCTCAGTCATTTCATATTAAGCCTGTCAATAAAATGGTATGTGTGCGCTACAACTAGTTTCCCCGGGGAGACAAAAACCTGTGGCACTCCACGCCAATAATAATCAGTGTGTGTACTCATGGTATGACAAAAAGGCTCAGGGAGTACACAAGACAAAAAAAGGTTGGGAAACACTGCTATAATGTACAGAATACGATGAAAACTCAAGTACAGAGAGCACCTACCAACTGGGCTGACGTGAACCTCATTTAGATTCTCTTCAGGGTTCTTGCACTCTCCCCTATCCATGGCTGTAAAAACCTTCCCAAGTTTAGCCAGTTCTAGTGTCTCTTGCTGGAGGCAGTCGTTCCTGAGGTGAGCTGTGAGATTGACGCCCATGAACTCTGTTAGCTGTTGAATGTCCTTCAAGTAGAGCAGTCGCGTTATCATAGCAATGTGTGTCCTCATTCCATTTGAGACCAACGCCTCTGAGTGCTTCAAACCACAGTCTTCAGCCAAGTTTTTGAGACACTCTACACCCAAGTAGTATGACTTGCACTTGGGCACTGCAAACATGTAAATATTGTCACAGCGGATGCTACACAGCTGTCGCCTGTGGAGCATAGTTTCCATGATATTGGTCAAAGCAGGAGGCATGAGGATACGCACATTGTCTCCAGTTGGTCGTGAAATCTCCATCCTGCAAGTGAACTTACAAAGCTCACGCTCAAATAGTGTTGAATCCTCCTCCTCATCATCTGGCATGCCATAAGCTTCCTTGGTATTGAAATCCTTTAGTGTCATCCCAGCAATCTCTTCAGCTTTCTTTCTATTGAACACGATCAGCTGCACAAGAACAATCTGAACCAGATTATTCCAGCTGTCTTGGCTTGGTAATGTGCTCAGTTCAGACACACATTTGTTGAGTTTGTCTTTGAGGTATGTGTGCAGATTCTTGATGTCCTCTGTGAAAGACAGCAATTTCACACCATCACTGATATTGATGACACCATCATTGACATTGACATGGTCACTGTGGCTTTGCTGACTCTTTCTTGTTTCAAATGGAGTTGGGAAATGCTTCCTCCATTTCTCCACAAACTCTCTGTTGAAAGTTCTTGCCATCTCAGCTGCTTCCTCATCCTGCTTGGACTCAGCATCAGACTCGACAAGTCTTCCAATCTTCTGCAAGCTACGATAAAGGTGTGACAGGATGGTTACACTGAGGGTGGGGTCCTCCTTATTGAGCCCTGCCACATCCTTTACAACGGCAACCAAATGGTCCCAGTTCGATGGCAGTATGAAGTCCTCCAGGTTATACATTGGAGTGATCTTACGGCAGCTCACAAGCAGTCGGCCAAGCTCTCGGAGCCTCTGACGAATGTAATCCTCCCTGACAGGCTCCTCTCCTTGGCCCCTGTCCATTAACTGCTGTCCCAGCTGACGGCCATGTTTGTCCCCCCTGACGGCAGCAGAAATTTCATCGTGATTCATGTTCACCAAAACCCTCCAGAACTCTTCACTGACATTTTCTGGCATGGGCTCAGCCATGAGACATAATGCCACTACACTCCCCCTTTTCCCCTTTTTGGTTACGGTAAGGTTTGTTGTTGCTGCAAATGGACATTGTTTGAGATGTACTGCTATCCTCCGCTTGAGAAAAAGGCCATCACAATAAGGGCAATGCAAAAAATCTGCAGGCTTTCCAGTTCCCCATTTACATGGAACTAGATCTCCTCTCCCTTCTTTTAAGACTTGGACGTTGTGCGCACGATTGCCCATTCTAAGTAACCGCTTTAGACACAACTTTCTTTCTTTGCTCCGCTTGGGATAACTTAAAGCTTTGGCAACATCTTCTTGTTCATAATGTCGGTTTGCTAAATGCTTTGAAATCTTTGAGAAAGGCGTTTTGCAGAACAAACAGTAATGTTTTCTGTACTGTCTTGTAAAGATGGAAATCTGATTATCATTATCAGACTTTGCAGAAGATGCAGCTGATGTTTTTTGAGTAGCAGCTTGATGTGAAACGTTTTTCTGGTCGTTGCTAACAGATGGCGTAGTAACTTTTGTGGTGGAGACTGTCTGTGGCTGCAACTTGTTGAGTGCTTTGGAAAGATCATCAGTTTGAGCACGGTCACAGGATCTATTCAGGTTTCCAACCTTGGAATTATCCTGTAAAAAGAGATCATAAAAAGATAAGCGTAATGATTTTCCATAGGCTTTGGAGAGTAAATACCAGTAAATTATAATACTTCAAAATAACAACATAAAAGCCATCCTTCTACTTTATTTTCTATTTTTTTTTTTTTTTTAAATATGTAGTGTTACTTACTGTTTTGTTCTCCAATCTGCTTGCTGGAACATCTCCATCCCCCTCTGCATCATGACTGCTTTCTTCACCATCCTCATCCTCAGCCGCCACATAATCTTCATCACCAGCATCATCGCCATCATCAGTGTCACTGTCATCGTCCCCATGTCTTTGAGGATCATCAGCTGCAGGAGAGACACTGTTGCGGTTTTCTGTTTTCTCCAGCAACTGTAAGTACAAAATAAAATGCTTACTGTCCAATCTGAACTTCCTCTCAAAAAACGTTAAACATGTATGTCATTTGAAATGTGACAAAATTACCACTGTAAAAAACAAGTTGTGAAAAATTTTAGAGGTTAGTACACTAATTTAACAAAATTTCTTCATCTATGATGATAATACGAAGAGAGGGCTATACATGGGAATGCAAATTTGTTCCCTAAAATGTTTAAACTGTATATACTCAGTTAATGTTAAACATCTTTAGGTTTATCAACTAGTAAATAGCACAGATTTAGGTTACCTCCCCTTCTGCTGACTCAAGTGCATTCTGTGCCTTGTCTTCGTAATTGGCTGGCAGGTCTGGGCAGGTCTTCTTGATTGGCTGGCAGGTCCTCTTTTCCGACTGTCAACAGAAAAAAAAATGTAGAAGGACTCATTTCTTTTTGGTTGTGATAGTGGTCTGACAGCAGCCTGGTTCTCACATACGGATCTGCTATGCAGCTCAGCCGGGCTATGCTCCTGTCATCTCCCACTTCCCAGAGACAGAGTGAATGGAGGTAGATCAAAATGCCTCTGCATGCACTGGACAGACATACAACCAGTCAGGCCAGTCATATGGATGATGTTTGCAGAGACAAGACAGAGCAGGGCGCATCATAATTTGAAACAAAACACAAGTGATACCTGCCTCCACTGTGTCAGGGGTAAAAGCCAGTTTGATTGGTTCCCTCAGGCAAACAGAAAGATGTGGAGATAGGCCTTCTGACCTGCATAGCAGAGCTGATCAGTATGCGAGAACCAGACTAGTCAGACAGGCCACAAAGCCAAAAAGCAGGACACCACCCCAAAATGTCCTTGGGACGATGTAAGTATTGATGAATGCAATCCTTGTTACAAAAACTCTCATTTATTATGGGTCAGCACCCCATCTAAATCCACACCCAGGTGGATGAGCATGTTAGGTCTGAAGGCCATCCTAGACATTGTGCATTTTCAAATTTAAAATGAATATTGTGCCCACTCTCAATGTCTTTACCGTTTCATGCTCCATAATTGTCTGTGTAGTACTGATGTTCTCTTCACTTCCATTGTCTTGACTGTCCCTACCATTGCACTGAATAAGAGTGACAGAAAGACCCACATTAGCACATAAAGCATAATATAGCATCATATAACAACTGAAGCCCATTGACCTTAATTTATTTATTAAGTGTAAATACAAGCAAATTGCTGCTCAACGCAGAAGCCTGGTTAATATCATACTCAATATATACTTGAAAAAATTAAAAAACCCTACAGATACGAGGACATATCTACAATATTCTTACCTGTTCAGCAACTTGCAACAATGAACTGTTGCTGTTTGGCTTCTCTGGTGCTATGAATTTCAGGTGCCACCTCATCTTCAAACTGTCTTGGAAATTCTTGGCAATTTCAACCTGTTCCTTGTCTCCTCTCTTTTCTGCATCACACTTGAGAATCCCGGCTATACCTGCCAAGCCGGTCCTGATGTGCTTGGCATATTTCGGAATGGTAAAAGTGCATGTGTTCTCACAGTACCCAGTAACATCCTTCACAGCAACAGCCAAGTGATCCCAGTTTTCAGGTCTGATATAATCCTCCATTTGATTCAGCGGTGTGATTTTTCGGCCATTCAACAATAACCTACCCAACTCACGAAGTCTCTGCCAGATGTATTGATGTGAATATCGTTTAGTAAACATGAACTCTCCAAGTTTAAGAAGACTTGTGTCCCCTTTAGCCGCGTCTGCAACATCATCCTGATACATCCCAGAGAGAACCTCTGAGAAGTCTCTTGGAACTTGTTCAGTGACAGTACGTGAAGAACGATCTTCCTCTGCACCACCTTTTGGGTCAGCTTTGACAAGCGCACAGTATCTAGTGTGCCTACTCATGTAATCTTTGGCAAACAAGCCTGAGCAGCCATGGCAGTAGACAAAATCTTTGGGTTCCTGTGACTTATGGACCCGACTTGGAATTACGAGCCCTTTTCCTTCTTTCAGGACTTTACTGTTGTGTGCACGGTTGCCAAAGTTACGCAAACGTGTTATTTCGATTTTCCTTTGTTTTGACTTTTTTGGGAGAGTCAGAGCCTTGATCACATCCTTTTCATCATAGTGGCGCATTGCTAAATGCCTTGAAATCTTTCTGACGGGCTTTGCACAATACAAACAATAATGCCTTTTCAAAAGTCCCATGTCCTTGTTAAGGACAGAGACATGATCTAAATCTGCCTCAATAGCTTTAGTTCTCAAGTTCTGACATTTCTTCCTGGGTCTCTTCTTTATGGCTGAATTTTTCAGGCTTTCACAGCTAGAATCTGAAAAATCTTCTTCCTGTTCCATATCAACCTCGTATTCCGAGGAAGAAGATCGAGGACGCTTCCTTGGTGCCCCCCCTAAAAGCGATGAATCTCTGTCATCTCCAGAACCATCTTCATCACTTGACATGTCATCCTGATCGTCCATTTCATCTGGTTGGAGAGTAGAATTGTCAGCATGTTTTCTCAGTCTTCTGCTTCTTCTAGCTGGTCTTGACAAGTCTTCATTACTTTCAGAGATGGCCAGGTTTTCTGAAACACTATCCTCATGATCCAAGTCCATCTCAGGTGAATTGACTGTTGTATTCTGAGGACTCTGGTGAGGTGTCACCCTTGATCGTTCTGTTCCTTCCATTTGGTTTGACTCTAGACATACGTTGCTTTCTTCATCTTCCAAGCTCACCCCACTTGCTTTCCCTGTAGACTTTTCCTTCTGTACACTCTGTTGTCTACCCAATACCAATGAGTCTCCGTCATCCACTGAAAGGGATCTGTCATCTGAAAAGCCATTATACTTGTCAATCTCAACTGATTGGATTGTGGAAATATCAACACAATTCTCTGGACTCTTACTTGTGCTTTTCGATCTTGGCAAAACTTCCCATTCAGAGAAGGGCTTTTCTGAATGACTGTCCTCATGATTCAAGTCCATGTCAGTTGGTTCAGCTGTCTGAGGATTCTTTCTGGGTCTGCCCCTTGGTCTTCCTGTTCTGATAGCTGGGTTTGACTTTGGAACCGCAGTGTTTCCTTCATCAGCAGAATGTATCTCAGAACGCTCTCTCAGTCTTCCACTTCTTCTGTTTGGTGTTGACAAGTCTTTGCTATTTTCAGAGATTGGCTGATTTTCTGACACGCTCTCCTGGTCAAAGACCACTTCAGCTGACTTGACTACCGTAATTTGAGGGTTCTTCCTTGGTCTACCCCTTCGTTTCTCAGTTTTGTCTGTGTTTAAGACTTGCACTGAAGTGTTCTCTTCTTCTTCCATGTTCTTTGTAGAACGTCTCGTAGGTCTCCCAATTCCACCTTTTCCATTCACATTTTCAGTGGATTTATTTGATGGTGTCTGATGCCTTTCATGTCCTGTCTGTAGCCTCCCTGTGATCCCTCCTCTGTCATTTCCAGACCTAAGCCAACTACATGAAGCACGAGTTTCTGGTATAGGTGTGGAGGTTTGAGGATGCTTTCTTGGTCTCCCTCGTGGTTTCCCAGTTTTAACTACTGTGAAATTTTTAGAGCTGGTTTCTTTGCCTGAAGCGATTTCTTCAGAGCTGTTTTCAGGGTGACTTTTTTCAAATTTAGAAAGCTTTAGGGTGCATGTTCTTTTCAGAGGCATCTGAGGCATTTCTTCTATCTGTGAGGAAGGTTTAAGTGAAAACACATCATCAGTAATGACAAATTTTAAATGTGCAATTTTAGGAAATAAGCGTTATATCTTTTAAGCAGGATATCTCCAGCTTTCACGTTGTACATATTGCAGATATAAGAACACAATGAATATGATTCACAGATCAGTATTGCTAGAGGAGGAGTACAAAGCTAGGAAGATTTTAATTGGTTTATTTCTTTTGCATGACCAAAATAATCACTTTAAATTAAACCACTGCTTTGCCTTACATTATCACAGTCAGGGTCCTCGTCATGGTCATCCAAAGTATCATAATCATCTTCATTGTCATAATCTTCAGGAAGACAGTCAGCATTCAAAATGCTGGTTTTCTGTGTCATCTAAAAAAACAAAAATAACAAAATAAACACAAGAATTATTTGGTTTCCTCAATCATGTTTACACACTGAATCACAATGCCTTCCTTAACTCTAAGCCCTGAACTCTCAAAGACATTGATTTATGAAAGTTAAGTCTTAGAGGGCAGATTTCAGAACATTCCAACACACAACGTTATTTGAGGTCACCGAGTGTTATGAGTAGGAAAAAGTATGAGAAAATTTGGTAGAACATAGGTTGAATAGCGAACTAGCAGCTTGCACTATCTATACTGGGCAAAGAAAAGTAAGCTTTGCTATTCAGTCCGTGTTGTACCAAATGATTTCATTTTCTTCCTATCGTCAGCATTTGGCGAAAATCCCTTTGGGGTTTGGAAGCATATGGATTCTTCTGGATACAAACATTGGTACAAAGCTCCATTTCTGCACTAAAGACAGAAAGGGTAAACAGCTCACTTTGTTGACCAGCCTGTTTCAATAACGCTTACATCAGTATGGTCGGACTTTGGGACATTCCATGTGGGCCATCACCTTCATGGTTGTCATCACTTCTCTCCTGAGTCTGAAAAGAACATTTGAAAAGACAGAGGCCATATTAGACATTAAGAGATTTATTTAGTTTAGTTTGTTTTCATGGTGAAACAGTTTAATGCAGTACGAATGAAAGCAGTATAATATTTGAATAACAGCATGTACCTGGGAAACTTGAGGCTCCGCGTCTCTCGCCACTGGATCAGAGACGCTCCATGTCCTCTCCACACAGGGAAACACTTCTGGTTCATGGACCTCTGATGCAGGCAATGACGTATCATCCCTTACACACACAGTAACCTCAGGCCCAGTTTGCCCAGCTGAGCGCTCTCTGCTCTGCCTTTCAGTGGGGGTGCACTCTGTGAAATCTGTCTCTGTTTTAATTTGCAGCACCCCGTGTTCTGCAGGTTCTCCCATCTCTCCACAGTTCGCTGAGCCTTCATCATTTTCACCCTGTGCATCAAGTTCTTGCTTTAAAACTGCAATGATGAGTCTGTCCTCTGAAACTGCCTCTGTTCTTGGCTCCCCACAATTTTGGACCTCTCCAGTCCTTTGTGCAGGACTGGTTTCTGTTGAAAACATGGACAAAAACTCTGTTAAAGCCATTAAATGGTAGTAGGAAAATAAATAAATAAATAAATAAATAAACAATCTGAAAGGACATCAATTCAGGGATTTTCTGTACCTTTGTATTTTTTTTCTTGAACAATGTGTTTTTAGACTGACTAGTGATAATATTAAACACTGGCTAAAACATTTAACCCAGTCTTGGTATTATTATTATTATACTAATAATGCATAATAACACATCCGCATGAAGCTACATATGCTATCCAAAGAAAGATGCCTCTAAACTTCTCTCCACCTTGTAAACTGCAACTCCTTAGTTGTTCTATAATTGTTGAACTGACAATAACATGAAGATTGATTTTTAGCATGCCAATGCGTGTGTGTACGTGTGTATACACTAGCACCGCTCAAAAGTTTGAGATCACCAAGATATTTCCTTTTTTTCTCCAAGGAAACATTCTGAGTGTGAATAGGAAATATTGCAAAGAATAAAACACATGAAGTCCTTGTTAGAGATATAATTAATGATTTTATTTGAATAGATGAGTGCGTTCTTCAAACTTGCTTCCATTTACGTCAAGTCACCTTTTCAAGGAATTTGATACAGACAGGCATATCTTAAAGCAACAGTTCGGAGTAATTCTAATCACAGCCCTATTGAATGAGCTTGCTGAGTGCTGTTGGTAAAGAAGGAAAGAATTTGGAGCAACACAGAACAAATAGTGAACTGGAAGCTAACGCTAACTAACTAGTCTTGTGGGAAATGAAAGTTGGGCTTATGGTATATCTGCTATGCACACTTCTACCATTTTGTGGCAATCGCTGCGTTGTAACATCTTTACTGTGTGTGTGTGTGTGTGTGTGTGTGTGTGTGTGTGTGTGTGTGTGCAGAGCTCGTTGGTGATGGTGCAGAGCTCGTTTTTGCTGACCTGTTAAAAATCCTCATCCCCCATGATTAGCAGCATGTCAGCAACAGACAGGTTCTTCTCCCATTACAGCATTAGTCACTTATTGACAAACGTATAAAAAAGTAAGGGATAATATATGACGTTATGGACAAAAGCAAGGTAACCTGCCCCAGTGTTCTGGTGTGCGAGCCCGCGAAATGCAGCTTCAATATTTCACACCCGGTTAACCGTAACGTTCCGTATGTCCGTATGGTAGGCTACACTGATAGAAGTTTAATGTACAATATCAGTATTTATAAACAGACATGGCAATTCAGTGTCGATCAGAACAACATACCATCACTGGTGTTTGGACCAGCCTCCCGTAGTTTCAATTTAAGTTTGGCGTTCTCTAGCTTAACCAACTTGAGTTCTTCTTGAAGCTCTAAAATGGTTTCCTCCACATCCTTAAAAATCTCTTGGGCTGCCAGCGTCAGTCGCTGGGATAAGAGCACACTCAAATAGCGCAGCTTTGTCATTTTGTGCAACTGGATGGTAACAACACAAAATGTTTACTATTCACGCTATTAGCAACATCTTTTTTGCAACAGCTGTGTTTTGGTCTACCACATGCGTTTGGGGGAGAACATGTCTTCTTTTTCCCGTTGTTGTTCCTGTTCTAACACTAAAAAAAATAATATCACCATCTGGTGGTTAGGATGAAAATCACTGCTTGGCCGACTCCAGCTGATGCTTCATGACAGTGTCCATGGTAGACTAACTTATTCATAATTCAGGCTAAAGTAAAAACTGTTTCAATGCAAAGGCCAATCTTTGGCCAAATTCCATTGTGCCTTGCCCCAGTACTTATAGGCTGTAGCCTGTTCACCATTATCCCAAATATACTGCTATGAGATATGAGCCTGTGCTATCAGATAACGAAAGGAAATATTTCTTGACTTTTAAATCAACCTCCATATGTCTATGCGTGTTGGCTCTGTTGGTCTGTTTTAGCTTTGACATTTCTTATATGACCATTTCAGTGGTAATGAAATGAAAATCAGGGATACAAGGA
>PYXC01000001.1:4242500-4345000 GCA_015244755.2 Tenualosa ilisha
CTGCCACATTTTACCGATCAACTTTGTGTAATACCTGGTGATCTGAATACCAAGACCACTTCAATTTAGGATTATCATGGAACGTCTTCATAAGGATGGCTGGCAGACTGCAAAGTGGAAGATCACGATAGTTAGTGCTAGTTCTGTTTGGCATTGTAAACCTAAGCTATAGCAATAATACCACTGTGTATTTGTCTCTCTTTTGAGTGCAGATTTCTTTCAGAATGTCCCTGTACTGGATATTGATATGTTGGTTGTTGAGTGTTAAAATTCTGAAACCTTTCTTGTACCACAGGTGGACGGAGTTGACCATTTTTGTGAACTCCCCGAGGGCAAGAAGCTATCTGGGGAAAACGAAAGGGACAAGCTAGCATACTGTGTGACAGATGTCCCTCCATGGTACCTCTGCATCATCCTGGGAATTCAGGTATGAGGCATCGGGACGCTACTTTCTTGGCACGCGGCACGCGTCTTGAGACCCAGAAATGCCAGACGGTCCACAGGCTTTCGATTTGCACGAGTTTATTGATTGTAATTGATTAGATTAGTGAGTGAGTAATTGATTAGATTGAAGCAACTTACCCAGTTTCCAATAAACCTGCCCACGCCTAGGGAGGCACATTTCCTGAAACAAATGTCGACCTAGAGGACTGTCATTGCATGAAATACATGAAATAATATCGTTGGGTATTGTACCAAATTTCATTTATGGACATGCAAGGCCCCTGCTCTCAAGATTCCGTCTAAACCCTCTCATGAAAGGGCACATTCAGTAGTTTTAGCTATGCAGTAGTCTGGTAGAGTTATCTCTGTCCTCAAGCATACTGTGCTCTTTGGCTTTTTTGTTCGGCCTTTGAGAACATTTCTCTGAAAATGTCACTTTCTTGCCACTTTCACTCTCTGTCCCCAAATCTGCTTTCCCTTGTTCTTTCTCTCTTTCTCTCTCACTCTCTCCCTGCCTCAACCCTTGTTCATTCTTAATCTGTTCTTCACTTTCTGGCTTTGTTTCTGTTTTCCCTATTCTGTGTCTTTCATCTGATACCCTACTCTCTCTCTCTCTCTCTCTCTCTGTCTCTTCTGTTCTGTCCCTCAGCATTGCCTGACTGCATTCGGAGGGATCATAGCCATCCCACTGATCCTGTCTCAGGGCCTGTGTCTGCAGCATGATGGCCTGACCCAGAGCCACCTCATCAGTACCATCTTCTTTGTCTCGGGGCTCTGCACCCTGCTCCAGGTCATCTTCGGAATCAGGTGACACACACACACGCAGACATACAGACAAAAATGGAAGTGCTTGCGCACGCACACACACACACACACACACACACACACACACACACACACACACACACACACACACACACAGTTCTACAGACACAAATATAAATACAAAAGTGCTTGTGTACACACATGCATGCAGTACACAGACACAGGGATACTAGGCAAGATTTTATGCTGTTCTTCGGCAAAGTTACCATTTTCGTATTCAATTTGATGGTTAAATTACTCATTACAGGGTGAACGAAGGTTCTCACAGCTCCCCCTACACCTCCTATGTGAATTTGCCATCAAAATTGTTCATTTATGTGAGTGTGGGAATTGTGGTTGTTGGATTGCTGAAAGTAATTTCTAAGATGAGACAGGCTGACACTTTGTGCAGCCGAATATGAATAAATGTTTGTTAGTTATTGATTGACAAAATCGAGATATGGAGTATATGAATATATATAATATACTATATATAATATTATTATATATATATTGCACTGAACTGTTCAGTCTAAGGTTTAAAAAAGGGAGTGAGTGCTTTTTAGTTAGTTTAATAAATCAGTCAGATGCGCTAAATTACATTCATGGTCAAACTGGCAAAAAACCCCACGGGTTTGATTGAGAAAATCATTGACCTGATAGTCCAAGAATGTAGGCCAAGTTTTTTTCTGCAGCATACACTGTGCTCCTCTGTCAATAAGCCCATGTTACGATAAGCTAAACCCAATTGTGTGTGTGTGTGTGTGTGTGTGTGTGTGTGTGTGTGTGTGTGTGTGTGTCTGACATTTTCCCCACTGACCTGAAAGGAAGAGGGAAACTTGTATGTACACATACTAGAGCCTTAAATGTTAAAAACAGGCAAAATGTTTTGACACTCACAGACAAAGTCAGTACAACATGTTAGTCTAGTATTGTCTCATTCATTTTCGGGGCTCCCATAGTACTGGCCAAACAGTCATTTTGTTGAATCTGAACTTAGTTTGGGCATAGAATGTTATAAAACTTAAACTGCCTGCCTCAGTTGCCTGCTTGAACAATGTAATTGAACTCGGTGTGTGGTACAGTACTGCTGAAAAGCCCTAGCAGAGATCTACCCTTGCATTGGCCGGCTTCTTAAATAGGATTAGAGTGGAATTTTGAATCTTATTAGAGTGGAATCTTGTGCCTTGTAATTCCACATTCCGTTGGCTTGTCCTGAGTGGGTTTGTGTTTCGTTATGACAATGCGGAGACGGTGGCTGAGTAAACAACAGAGGTAGCTGTCCTGCTCAACTCTCGTCAGAAAAACACATGCTGTTTTTTATCAGCTGATGGGAATATCATAGCAATATAATAACTGTGGACAGTGCTTAGATAGATTTAGATGGTGGGGATTAGATTGAACACCAGATACCAGATACCATAACCATAACTGACACCAAACATAGAGTCATACATAGAAAAGGTGCTAAAATGGCTGAGTGCTAACCTTGGTCACAGCAAACAATCTTCATAATAAACATATTACAGTGTGACTATACAGTAACTTAGATTCCAAGCTCTCTGTGATAGCCTGCCTTTAAAATGCAGGTCTTAAAAGGTGAAACATTGTGTTAGAAATGCACGTCCTCAAAAGGTGAAACGTTGGGTTAGATTCCTCCTTGACCTCCATTTGAATCTTGCAGGAGTGCCCCCACACTGCGTTAACCTGTAGGAATCTTGATTGGACAGCAATGGCAGCTCACATCTCTCCACGGGATTTCAATCAGCTTGCTTCTTAGTGCCTTAAATCTGATCTCCAAAAACAATGTGCCCTGATTCACACGAGTGGATAACTGTAGGTTGGCCCAGAAGCTTCACTTTGGCTAGGGTTTCTTCCCTCTCAAAGAGCCCATTTTTATGTCCCAGAATCTAAAAAAGACAGTTATGGACATGCACAGTGGTCTGCTGTTTGGTTGTTCACTAGACTAGAAACTCTCACACCTTGAAGGGTGTGTGTGTGTAAATTAGACTCTACTTGAATCCATGTGATGCTAGCTCCATGGTGGGACATTTCAGGTCAAGCCATTTAAGGGCATGATTAGAGTTTTACCCCTGAGCGGGTCATGGGTATGGGCATTCACTAAGATGATGAATTATCCTTGAGTTTGTGTTTCCCATTCAGGCACTATTATGTAATACATGTCCTTTGTAGAACACACATTGAATTGAGGATACTGTTTGTAGATACAATGATTCATTTGTAAGTCTTCTGGTTGATATAAACACTCCATCATTCACCTCCATCACCTAACTTATTCACATAAATGAAATCAGAGTCAGTTATATGTGATGGCTATGGCCCAGTGATTAGCCTTAAATGTCATTTATTTATGTATGGTTTATTTGATAGGGATGGACACAGTATATATGAATAAAACAGTACACATAAGAAAACAGCCTACCTCATGCTTGTATCACAGTGTTAGCTGTATATAGCCAATTTTCAATTTTATTACCGGTACATGGCACTTTTGCATATTTGTGATCTTCTCCATACAGTAGAGAATGTCCTTTCTGTAGAGATGCTTCATGATTGGCTTATCCAGCTGTGCTGTCATTACTCTGATAGGTTGCCCATTCTGCAGGGAGGGACATTTACCCTCCTGGCGCCGTCCATGGCCCTGCTCTCGATGCCAGAGTGGGCTTGCCCAGCCTGGACCCAGAATGCCACGCTGGTCAACACGTCATCCCCTGACTTCATCCAAGTTTGGCAGAGCCGCATGCAAGTAGTAAGTGTTGCATCATTTGGTTTGTTAGCATACAGCCATTCAATTTAAGTATTCAAACATGCCACTTAATTCGAGATGGGAAAGGAAACTCAAAAAGAAATGATCTTGAGTTCCTTCAGTTTTTTTAGTAGCAGGTCACTTTAGATTTTGAAGTACTTTAATTGGGACATAGAAATTACATTTGGCACTCACATGATGCAGCAGCGGCAAAGGCTGTCATGCAAGGTGTGAATGAGAAATTTGGGACTTGGTGTCTTGCTTAAAGAGAAGTGTCTGTCACAAGTAAGAGAAAATGCTGAAGATTAACTTTGTTTCAGCACCTCATTAGATTAGTTAAAGCTGACGAAACTGTCCAGATGATTTTCCACTGACTGGTACCGCCACCAGCTCGACTCAACTCAACTCCATTCACTCTTTTTTTTTTTTGCTTTTCCATACTAAACTCTGGTACCTGGAACCAGTTACCTGGTACCATTCTTGGTACCACCTTTGTCGAGGTTCCAAGTGAGCTGAACTGATACCACAGATATTTTAGAGCTATAGCAACCAGTTTAATTAAATGATTGTTCTATGCAGTGGAAAGCGAAACATCCAAAACCAAACCGAATAGAGTCAAGTAGAGCCGAGCTGATACCATCAGTGGAAAACGGGAAAAAATCCAAAATCTTAACTGATTTGATCTCTGAAGTCATATAAATACCTGCACATAGTACAGTATGTAGTTTAACTCTGTCTTTTTCAAACATAAAGTATTGAATCAATCCACAGTTTTACACTGATTATACAGCAGGAAATGAACAGGGAGAAGATAGCAGTATAATTGTTCAGTTCTTTTTTACACTGATCAGCAGTGCACAATGGGCTACTTCAGAAGACCTGTCCTCATCCTCAACCTGTTTCTCTCTCTCTCTCTCTCTGTGTGTGTGTGTGTGTGTGTGTGTGTGTGTGTCCGTGTGTGCTTGTGCATGTGCTTGTGTGTGCTTGTGTGTTTCCTTAGCTGCAGGGATCCATCATGGTGGGCTCCCTGTTTCAAGTCCTGGTGGGTTTCTCAGGCCTGATTGGGCTCTTCATGCGTTTCATCGGGCCACTGACCATCGCTCCCACCATCTCCCTCATTGGTCTCTCACTCTACGACTCAGCTGGCATGAACGCAGGCAACCACTGGGGCATTGCTGCCATGTAGGTAACACATTATTCAAATATTCACATGCTTTTTGTTAAAGTTCACTTGAATATCAGAAAACAATGCAACTGTTGTATAGTAAACTGTGTTGCATTGACATAAATCACTGATGTGGAGAGATCAGTAGTAAATGGGAGAAATACGGCTGCTTTTGTGTAATGTATAGTGCTCAACCCTATACAGTGGCTTATTTAGTCAGTTGCAGTAATTTACTTTGTGTTTAGTAGTGTTAATATCCTTACTTTACCTTGAACGGCGCTCAAGCAGTTTCAGTTTCAGAAGACGAGATGTTAAATCAGCATAACTGCAAAGCTACAGCAGATGGGCTATTTCTGCCACTGTTCATTTGTAACAAACAAATTCTATTATTGAAGTAGCTCACTGGCTGTAGGTTTGCAGTCATTTCCAGACAGTGGTCCATATTGTAGCTTAAGAAACGCTGTGCTACATGACAGTGGGTGCTTTTGAGATGTATGGCTGACTGGCGGACCTGTTAGCAGTGCATGCTGGGCTTGACTCAGGGGAACTTTGCACCGGATAAAAAAAAGCCCATGATGTATTGTTTCATGTCCAGAATGCATTACTTTAAGACAGCTTCAAGGACAGGTTAATTTTTTTTACACTTAAAGCCTTGTTTTCTGAACGTTTATGATGACATACAACGGTTAATTAATGTTCTGAGAATTTTCAGTTGTTGCGGTAGCACCCCCTCACCTACATGATGGCTTTGTAGGTGCTCTGCTGCAATCTTTCTTAAAACACAATAAACTTTGTAAAGACGTAAAACTCAACGAGTGGTTGGTAATGTTACTGATATGCTGATACAAAAACCATCAGCTTGTATTGCTTCAAATTCTTAGGTGGACGTTTACATACAGGTATGATGGATTTGAAACAATAGGTCCACAATTGAGAATGAATGGTTAAAAATGTTACTTTGTAGCATATTTTTGTGTCAGCGTATCGGTGACCCTTACTGACCACTCAAACGAAAGCTAAGCATTTTAGGAAAGACTGCAGCGGGGCACCTATGCAGCAGTTCTGTAGGTGCGGGGGTGCTACCACAACAACCGAAAATTCTTGGAACAGAGGCGTTCGTCAAAATTTTAATTTAAAGTGGATCACTGATATTTTTTGCTGACTAACATAGAACCTTTTCTCACAGAGAACACTCAGCAAGGATGCCAAAGGCATACATTCAGCCCTGAGAGTTTAAAAAGTGCTGATGCAAAAATGCCTTCTAAGTTTTTTTAGCTTGGGAAATTGAAATATAACTTAGAATACATGATTCAAAGTCCATTAACAAATAACTTGGAAACCATGATTCAAAGTCCATTAACATTTATAATTACTTTGCAGCTCAAAGCTTCTTATCCAATAATTTTGATAATCTGAAATTCCTGAATCATAATTAAACATTTTAACAACCCTTTTCTTTTTCTCCCTCAAAGGACAACCTGCATGATCATTCTGTTCTCTCAGTACCTGCGACACATCCCTGTGCCGTTTCCCACCTACAGTAAAGAGAAGAAGTTTCACACGTCCAAGATGTACATTTTTCAGATTCTTCCTGTAAGTCAGAATTAAGAATCACATTTTCTCTGCTTTCTTATTCAAAGAGAAGTATCAATTCCTAGTGTGAGAATATTCTAAAGATTAACTTCACTAGGGGAAAAAACTAAGTAGATGTGACAGAGCTTTGAACACAAAAAAGTGGCAGTAGCATTCATGGCAAAGGGACAAAGTTTAGAAGCCTCTAGGCTACTGTACTAAAAGAAAGTAGAATCCTAACAGCGTCTGTGTTCTTCCACTCTAATGTACTTAGAGACACTGTTTGAACATCTCATTCCACAGATTATTTAGAGCGGACACAACCAGTCAGAGGTCACGCAACTACACCCATTCCATCCATGCCTACACAAGGTTTAAATTTTTAAGGTCTATCAAATAATATGCAATCTGACCTGAGGATGATTTTAAACAGAAAGCAGAGAAGCTTTCAGTTGATACATCTTTGTGGGGCTGATTATTAATGCTGATTATTACCTGTAATGCCTTATTGGAGCCTTTGTTCCTCTGAGGTAGAAAAGTAATGATATGGAATTGTATCACTATGATGGTAGTGTCACAATTAGCAGCGTTACCTCAGTACTGGTAGAGCGTGTTCAGTTGGATCACAATTGAAGTGAACTGAGCAGTGACACACAAGTTGAAATAATTTCACCAAGGTTATATTGTAAATCAGTTATCCACAGTGTTTTCCCCACCGTGGGTGACATGGTATGGTGCTCCAGCAGGCTATGTTGCCACAAGAAGGGTGGTTTTAAGTGGGATGGGGACAAAACATTTTGTGGTTATAACAGTCTAATACGTATATTGCTATATTGCTATTAATATTCAAAAAGCTGTTCAGTGGCGTTGACTTATTATTTATTAAAGCTGTTTAGATTATTAACGCTGTTCAGTGGTGTTGAGTGTGCATGTCTTGTATCCTTGTAGGTGCTCCTTGGCATCACAATCTCCTGGCTCATCTGCTACATTCTCACCATCTGTAATGTCCTGCCTTCTGACCCCTCCCAGTACGGCCACCTGGCTCGCACTGACATCAAGGGAGATGTCATAGGCCAGGCACCTTGGTTCACCTTTCCATACCCAGGTACTGATGCCAGTGAACAGCTCTCAAGACAATTCGTTAACGCCCTCAATTAGTTTGTATTAATCACTTTCACATGGACTTCAAGAAAAGGATTAGACATTTGATCAGCATCGAGTCATGCTTTATCGCTTTTTGATACACAAACAGATTTGTTGAAATACAGATTTGTTTAAACAGATTTGGTTGGATACAGGAAAAAAATACAAAGGCACATGCTGTGTTAATTACAGATGCATTGTTCAGTGGCCAGGAGGAGGAAAAAAAACACACATTTCCACATTTAATCCACATTTTTTTCTTTCCAATTTCAATCCCAGGACAGTGGGGGCTACCAACTGTGAGCCTGGCGGGTGTGTTTGGGATACTGGCAGGAGTTATTTCCTCCATGATCGAATCAGTGGGTGACTACCATGCCTGTGCCCGCCTCTCTGGGGCCCCTCCCCCGCCTAAGCATGCCATCAACAGGGGCATTGGCATGGAGGGCATTGGATGCCTGCTGGCAGGAGCCTGGGGCACAGGCAATGGCACCACGTCCTACAGCGAAAACGTAGGGGCCCTGGGGATCACCAAGGTGAGAGACAGACGGAGGGTTCATTGCACTCCCATGCAGTAAAGGAAGCCACCAAAAAGATATTGGAATCACTCTTGTCATGTACAGTACTTTCATTATAAGGCTGTTGTAAATAGCTTGCTTACATTTCATCCTAGATTGCATAATAACCATTTTTTCCATAATAACCATTTGTTTTTATTTATATACTACAGAGGAAGCCATAACACGTGTGTCAAAGATTACCATTGCCCTGTTGAGTAATAGGTTATTCTCAGTAGATGTTAACAACATGTAACTCATTTTCCTGAGATTAGAAGAGAATAGATAAGAACATGTCCAAACTTTTAACTTTGAACACCATTGTGCAATAACGTATGGAGCATTGTAATGGCATACAACAATGAAACGTCAGTTGACCAAACAACAACAAAAAAACAAAACAAAAAAAAAACACCATGACGATACAACAATTGAGATACAGTGTGCAAGTACATTTGTCAAGATAAGCTTTCTGTTGTGCATGAATGCAGTGAGTAGAGTGCAGGTCATTGTAATTTATTTGCATTACCTAAATCCCTCTTTATTGTTTGTGTTATTCATTACGCTGTACCATGAGTGCCCAGTGCACAGAATAATCCATTGTCAAATTTGAGTTCTTAAATATGAATAATATTGTCTTCTGTAAAATCCCAGTATAAGCATGTTGTTGTTGTTGTTTTTGTGTGTGTGTGTGTGTGTGTATGCAGGTGGGCAGTAGGAGTGTTATTGTTGCCAGTGGTTTCCTCATGGTCATCATGGGCGTCTTTGGCAAAATTGGAGCCATTTTCACCACGATCCCCACACCTGTGATTGGAGGCATGTTCCTGGTCATGTTTGGGGTCATAGCTGCCGCAGGAGTGTCCAACCTCCAGGTAAGGAGCTGCCCTTAGCTGAACCAAGCTACACATCATAAAAGGCTAGTTTGGCTTTGTGCAGATAATGCACTGTAAGGGCTGCTGGCGTTATCTATTTCGTAATGAACAAGAATGGGGCGGTGGTGGTGTAGTGGTTAAGGGACCTGGCTAGCATGCAAGTAGCCTGGAAAATTGTGGGTTCGAATCCTGGCTGCCACTGTTGTGCCCTTGAGCAAGGCACTTAACCCTAAGTTGCTCTAAGGGAGACTGGCCCTGATGATAGTTAACAAATATGTAAGTCGCTTCGGATAAAAGCATCTGCTACGTGCATAAATGTAAATGAGAATGCCCACATTAGATGTGTTTGTGGGATTATAGAGGGTAATAGGAAACACGTGGCCTTGTGAAAGTTATTAAAAGCCTTTGGTCATGTGCTTTTGACAGTACGCTGATATGAACTCCTCCCGAAACATCTTCATCTTTGGCTTCTCCATGTTCACTGGCCTGGTCATTCCCAACTGGATTCTCAAAAACCCCACAGCAATCGCAACAGGTATATCCAAAATGTTACACAGTCACTGCATCCAGATTTGGAGAAGAATTGCAATGAAATGTGTATATTTTTTTGATAATAAAAGACCATATGAGTAAAATCTCGACTGTGTGTGTGCCATAGGTGTGGTGGTGATCGACCAGGTGATGCAGGTGCTGCTGACGACAAGCATGTTTGTTGGAGGCTTCTTTGGGTTCATCCTCGACAACACCATCCCGGGTCCGTTTCCATAATGGCTTTGGCTAGCTGTAGAAAGATATGATCCTGACCTGGTCCTAACCTGGCTCCAGAATATCTATTTTTTTATTTATTTAGCCATGAACTGTGAATGTGATTACCTTCTCTATTTCATGTGTCTCTTGACCTTTTATAGTTCAGTGACCAGTTCATTGGAATATTAGATTTAATGGATTCAAGAATAACAACATTATCTTTTGTGTTTCTCGTCTCTCCTATGCAGGGACCAAAAGGGAGAGAGGCATTATCGCCTGGAACAAAGCTCATGAGGAGGACTCGAGCATCACCGTTGAGAGCAATGAGGTGTACAGCCTGCCCTTTAACATCAGTGACCACCTCTCCACAAAGTCCTGGGTTCGTTTCATCCCCTTCTGTCCTTACCACGCTAGCCGCAGCCCATCTGAGGGCACCCCGGTGAGCTCGGACTCTCTGGATGTCCTCAAGGAGGCCGCCAAGAAGGAGTCCCCGCACATCATTGCATCAGTGGGCCTCTAATGTTTATGCCCCCGCCCCCTCTCTCTGGTGTGGGCTGCTATGACAAGTCAGGCAGCTAACTGGAACGTTCAATTCTGTTTGAAAGGATCCCTGCTCTAATGTACTGGGCTTGTTTCAAAGGCATATTTTGTACTGCTTTTAGAGATTTTTCTATTCTTAATGGACACTTGCCAAGTTTATGTCCTGGCATTATATTAGTTATTTTGAAGGGCTTTTTTGTTGTTTTTTTGTAAAATCATTAATTTTCCTTTTTTTATTTCCTTAGAATAAACATAGATACAGTGCATTATATTTCAGGTTACTTTTGTGGTAATGTTGTATGTGGTCTCTTGGGGATTATGTATGTGGTCACTTTTGGATTAAAGCTGATTCTATGTACACTGGCTGTTTAATTCTTTATAGTAAATCTCTGAGTTCAAAGAAAATATGCACCTTCAGCTGTCAAACACAAATACATTGTACCATTAAATTAACATTGGAAAGCTTTGTTTCAGCTTGGTATAAGAGTAAGGTAATAATAATTTTAATTAAAAATAATAAAACAAACAAATAAACAAAAACAAATGCACTGGTTGTTGTTTATCCAAAATATTGAAAGCCTTGGACAAGGTGTCTTGAGTTGCCGTTGCAGGAGGACCCAGTGCCTCATTCACGAGACCTGGGGTCTGAACTATGAAGTGAGGTTACTGGTTAACCTGGATAACGTTGTGATTATCCACTGATCTCCAGAATTACAAGTGCACTGAGCATCTGTTCTCTCTGAAGAGACATGTTGTTTGGAGATCAGCAGTTACCACTGACGTTATCTGAGTTAGCCAGTAACTTCGCTTTGTATTAAACCCTCCTGTTATTAATCACAGGTTTTCATCTGTGATCATTTAATTGCAAGGTCCCTTTTAATAGCCCTGAAGAGCTCTACAAGTGACTTGCCCCAGAGCTCCCTCTGCTGGTCACTGGTGGCCTGTTCCATGTGATGGGCAGTGTACACCATAGTCAGAAGGGTGCGCTCAAAGTCCTCCTGTCTCAGGGGGGTGCCACTAGTGTGCTGCGAGAGGGCAGAAGTCAGGCGGCGTATATCTGTCAGTTTTTTGGGCAGGAGGTCCTCACATATGACCTCCAGGGTGTGTGTGCGTTGCAGAGATGCCAGCTCCTCGTCATGGACATGGAAAGAGACATGCTCATCAGGAAAATCAAGCCCTGCATGTAAGATCTGTTGAAGAGTGATAAGAAGACAGTCGTGGTATTACAGACTTACTCTTACTGACCAGACTTCACAGGAGCCAACAGAGCAAACTCAAACATGCTCTCTCTGTCACATCACATGCATAAATAAACATCATTATCACAGTAAACTATCAGTTATCTGTTGATATATCACATGGATTTTCTACACAGGACAAATCAAATGACAAGACTAATAATTATCAATAGAAAAATAATAGTTTCAATTTATAAATCTAACAATGGAATGTTAAATTCTTCTCAGAATACAAGCCTACCTCATAGAGCAGATCTATATCTTTGATGGACTTCTGAAAGACAGGATTCACCAGTGCTGCTGCCCCTCTCCTCACTCTGTGTGCAGCAGGGTAGAGACCTAGGAGGGACAAACAGAGCGGATAGACACAGTTTATGGCTACTGTACATATCCCATGAGTCCTAGGGAGGATTGGGGAACTATCAAAGGCAGAGGTCCCAGTTTTCCACTTTCCACATTTGTCTTGTTGAGCTGCAGACCTGAGTATGAATTTGGTCAAATAATTAAGCAAATAATACAATTGTTCATGTCATATTTTGGCGTCTGCCTCTCACTCTTTCAATATGCATGCTCCACCTGGACAGAACCAAGACTACAATGTCATGTTAATATGATTAGTGACACATTTTGGGAATCACCCATCAAAGCATTCTGCTCTGATTCATTGTGCATTTTGGCAATAATCCACACTGCCAAAAAAAAAAAAAAACAGCGAGAGATAGATTGAGAGGAATGATAAGATCGATACTTTCAATGAAGGTTTTAACTATCTATAGACATGACTGTGCAGACTGTGCAGGTGCAGTGCATTATTCTGGAGACAGTGTGTTTTATAGCTATCTTGTAGAAGCTATGCTGATTCCAGAACAGAAGAGGGGCCCCTCTAACAGTGCAGTAGATCTCTCTTTGATGTGACCAACACCCACTGAGGTCTGCAGATAATATAACACTGACACGATTCCCCTCTTCAAAGCCCTTGATATGAGAGAAGAACCCATATGCTGTGTGCTGACAATTTTGGAATCTGAAGGATGGGTCTGCTCTTCATTAACCTCAGACTGAGCCTCTTGTTGGACTGCTATGCAAGCCTAGGACAGCTCTCAGTGCTTGTTCTTGCTACTGAAAAAGAAGGGTGTGGCTATTTGGAGAAAACAGAGATGACAGAAATGGAATTCTGTAGGCTATAGAGCTTGCCAGAGCTCTTACGTGCGAACCCGACCACTTGATTTTAGCATTATTTCTAAATGCAATACCACATGTTTACCTAAATTTCTCTTTAACCCTTGAAAAGGGTAAAAATGTGTGTGTGTGTTTTTTTTTTTTTATTAATTTAACTCTGCTGCTGCTCTCACAGTCTCTAAAATCCACAAATTAAAGGGCTTGACAAATATTTGTATTAGCATACCAGTGTACTAAGAGGCTGACCTCTTGAGATATTCTAGCTGACATTTTTTACTTAATTTGCTGATTGTCACTTTATCTTCTCCTCTTACCTTGGCGTGATCACACTCTAAAAAAACGTATGTTACTAAAAGAGTTATGGAGGACGTTCAAGACAAAAAAGAGTAAATAACCAGGCACAGCACATACTGTAGGGTACTGTAACAGTATGTAGTAGTGTTAGGCCTTACTATTTGAAAAGAATTGTGTGGGTAACCCTGCAGAGAAGACACATGCTATAACTGTGACCCTGGCAAATGGCAACTGACAAAATTGACTTGAAGCAATTTTACAAAATTGGCAGTCTCTCTTTTACATCTGTCATCTCAGAGGCGGTACAGTTAAACAGCTCATTTAAGGATACATTTATTAATGTTTCCTTAATTGTTATATTTTTTTTGTTAACTTAAGAACTCTATGATGGTTACCTTCAACAGTCTATCAACCAGCCTTTGCTTTCCTCTCTGCCTCTTTTAACTTCACTGTGTACATTTCAAGGTGAATGTGAAGCCATACATTCTAGACATTCCAGAACATACTGGACAACCTGTTCTTTTTTCCTGCTATGAATGGTGCTGGTGTTGGTTAGTGATTAAAAAAAAAAAGGTTGCCAAGAGAGACAGTTAATGTTCAGATCAAAGAACTGCTCTGATAATACGGTAAGCAGTCTTTCAGGAGTGTTTCCTGAGAAATCCAGCATGATGCTGTTAATGTACACAAGAGATTTTAACAGAATTATACACAACATGATTGCATTTCCCTGCATTTCTAGTGTTGACAACATTTGGTTGATGGCTTTTAAAAGGCTGAAGTGCTCGACCACTGTCATGAATCGCTGAGTGGCTAGTTTGTAGCCAAACTTCAACTAATGTCAATGTAAATCCAAAGAGATCTAGCCGTTGTCATGGAAACAGCCGTCAGTGTGTGTTTCCATAAACTTGGCCCATTTAAAGCTTCTTGCTTTAGAATGAGAGACAGAAGTGATGGAAGGCCATTAAGGAATACTTCAGAGGTGATGTAAAGGTTTTATGGACTCCTGGACCATGGTGGGGAAAATTGACTGGTTGAAAAAGGAATTATTTATAGTAGAAATATAAAACATTTATATCAACCTTCATTGCATGGGGCAGTGGTAGCGTATCGGTCAAGGAACCTGGCTAGCGTGCAAGTAGCCTGAAAAAAAAAAAAAAGTTGTGGGTTCGAATCCCAGCTGCCATTGTTGTGTCCCCTCGAGCAAGGCACTTAACCCTAAATTGCTCTAGGGGAGACAGGCCCTGAAGAATTGATAGTTGACAAAAATGTAAGTCGCTTTGGATAAAAGCTTCTGATAAATGTAAAATGTTGCAGGTGTTTCCCTTTCTGGTTTATCACAAATGGTTTATCACTGTTGCCCAATTCAGCCCAAAGCAATTTTCTTGAGCCTGTGCTAACATTAAATATCAATCAGAGCACACTGCAACAATGAGGAATGATCTGTCAGAATGTGAAGAGTCTCTCTCAGTCCTTGTGCTGTGTTCACATGCCTGTGGCTTCAGACAAAATTCTATTGTGCCAACTTTCAACCGGAGCTGGCCCAGAACTGGTGCGGATCTGGCTCAAACACCTGCTCTGTGGGGCTGCAGATAGCCCATGTAGCAACTGAATGGGCAGAGAGGCTGTTTTCATTCTTGTGGGCCTGCCTGTTTCCTGCAGCATACTTGGAGTCACTTCCCTCAGCCTCAGTATCAGAAGCATGTGGACTGGGATGGATCAGACACTAGCTCTAGGCTAAACGGAAATGGAGTTCAGTCACACCGCCTACTCAACACACATGGTGTCTGCAAACTTCATCTAACTAAAGGGGAATAATTACACATCTATTGCTGTCTAAGGACAAACAGCATCAACCATATTGCCAAGGTTTCTTTGGACAATAAAACTGGTGACATTGTTTAGGAATACCTTTAGTGAACTTACAGAACAAATATGTGTCTGATAGTCATCAAACAATATTCCATAACAAAATTCCTCAATGAGAATTTTAAATTGAAAACTGCATTTTAAACAACTGTGCTGATTATTCAAGCCCAGCTGCGTGGAATGAAGCCTTTTAGTCGTAAAACACAACAGAGAAGAAAATGTCTGATCACTTCTCAGAAGTCCAATACACACACACACACACACGCACACATGCAAGAAGTGAGCTTAACATTCTTCTAATAGATGATGTGCGACAAGACAAGAGAGTTTGACAGACAAAACTTTGTATGCTGACGTGTTAGGCTGAGGATTGTTTAGCAGAAGGACCTGGTGACTGGTTTGTGTGCTCATTTGCCATTCAAGCATCTGTGCTGAAACATAGCACAGCGTTCAGTCACTAACACATGTTTCAAATCTAACGTCAAAACACTGACAAATGTCGAAACAGGCTATGCTCGGAATAGAATGTTTGACTCTGGTAATGCCACAGAAATAGTGTGAGCGTCATTAAACTATGAGCTTAGGCTCTAGGCATCACAACAATACAAAGATGCATTGTGCGCTTGGTAGCCCACCAAAACAACATCAACAATCACCATTCAATACTAGTACATATTTAAAAAAAACTTAGCTTTATATTCATGACATTCGGAAAACAGTCTGCACATGAAATTAATGCAAATATGAGATCTATTCATGAGCCGTCCAATTCACTGTTAAGTAAGGAAGTGACAAAAGGAAACAAATGTAATCACTAGCCTTCCTGTTTTTGACCATGAAAGTGTTATATAAACAGTTAGTACAAAAACTTTTGGCACCATCTATGGATAAGTCTGCACTTACTCAGAATATCTTGGAGAGGGAATGGACTATATCTCACTGCCTAAAAGGATTTAAGAAAAGAAAGTTTTGTACATTGAGAAATGTGTACATTTAGTGTACATTTAGAATGAGCTGGTTACTACCTCTCTTTTTAACAATGAGAGGAATCTCCATACAGACAGAGAAAGAGAAAGAGAGAGAGAGAGAGCGAGAGAGAGGGAGAGAGTCATATGCAGAAGACATTGCCTGTGATACTTGAGCTCTAGAAATAACATTACATTCTTGAGCCAGCAGAAGAATACCCTCTGTGAGTTGACCTAACGCCAAGTGACGTCTGTGAATAAACATACCTGCCCGCTACTCCAAACCGTGTGACATATCCTAGCTGCTGTTTGTAAACACAATTAAACTTATTAGCATTATAATTTGTAGTGTACTGTTCTGCAGGTCAATGCAGGTCACAATTCACAGAACCAGCACTACAGTGAGTACCACACTCAATATCCATGGGGTGGAGGAGAGATTAGGAAAGCTAAAGAGTCTTACCTCGGTACTGCCGGTGAGTGGAACAGATGGACAGAGCACACAGTAGTACAGAGAGCATGAGGAACCACCTGGGTGCCATGCCTGAAGACAATATCGATGATAGAGAGATAGAAAGAGAGGGAGAGAGAGAGAGAGAGAGAGAGAGAGAGAGAGAGAGACCTCTTTCGTTCTCGCTTGCTATTGGCACCGAAGTTCAGAGCAAAAGCCCCAGCACAGTGTGGTCAACAAGGCTGAGACATGGCCTAGTACACCACAGATCAAAACAAACGCACCTAAATGCCTTGACTAAAATCCCCCAACAACCACAGGTCAACACAACAGCCCCAGAAAACAATAAAATAACAGTCTCAACAGCACACTAAATAGCCTTTCTTCTTGTGTCTCTCTTCTTATTGTCGTTTTCTCTCACTGCTTCACTGTCTCACTCCTCTGTCTCTCTCTCTCTCTCTTCCTCTCAGCCAGTGCTTTCTTTTTCAACCCTGCATCTGGAACTCATCAGGCTGGGCAGTTAGGGAGAGTCGACGCTCTTAGCCGCTGGTTATCCTCACAGCCCTGGGACTCACACATCATCACCTGGCTGGTTCACCTGCACTACACACCATCACAGCAGGGAGTTGATCTGCTCTCTGGATGTTCCTTAGTTGTCAGTGTGGACATTAAGTGTTGTCATCATTCTCATAATGACCTGTTTAATCCATAGGAACCAATCTGCAACTGTTTCTATGGTAATGTCATCTTCTTTTGCCTTTGACATGTGTCATGTACATGTTATATATATTTTCCTGTTTAATTTGTCAAGATGACTATTGACTGATGCATTACATCAGTGAGAGATGCTGAATGAAACTGCGTTTGGGTTTATGTTTAAAGGAACACTATTCAAGATTTGACACTGTTTTAAGGCTAATTTACCAGCTTTGTAGTCACTTTGATGGCTACAGTAAGTATTGCAGTACAGGGTGAATGAAGGCACTCTCGGTTCCTCCTCAGACTGCCTGTTATTTAAAGCTCTTGCAAGATGTCATTGTGACCCTGCAGCAGGACGAAAATGAGTCTTATACGCGTATACCCTGTCAGTCGTCATATTTCCAATATAAGTCTTTAAAGATTATCATTGCTGGTTCCTATCTTTGGTTTGCAAACAAATCCACATGTATTGGTGATGACCAATACATTGTGAATTTGCTGGTTCCTGTCTTTGGTTTGCAAACAAATCCACATGGATTTTGGATGCAAGTGTAAGTTGCACAATAAGAAATTGGCAACTGTGGGTAGAGCTCCGCTGTTAAAAAAAATCCCAGACTTGCCTGGTATTCCTTTAAATTTCTTAGAAGTCCGACTTTTTCTGTCCAACATAATCTGTCTGTAGCTTTAACATCTAATCTGCTCCAAATTTTTAGATTGTTTTAAATCCATTAAAATACTTTACTGTCCTACTTTTCTGAAAGGTGCTTTTGGTGTGTTTACATTTGGTGTGTTTTACTTAATTGGACATTTAACCAAATTCACAATAATAGCAAGCAACAGACACTAAGAATGCAAAAACTGGGTAGACACAAGGGATAAGGAAGTAAACACAGCCGCATGGTTCAAGGCACAGAAATAAAGGAAGTGAAGTGAAGACAAAACTTGAAGTCACACCAAGGATTCTCAAGCTCAAAATTGTGACAGCTTTAGTCTTTAGCCTTAACAACAGTTTATTTTCACAGATGAAACAAAGACTTAGTTCCACTATTCTGTGCACTTGATCGATCTGAAAATCCTGCAGTATTCCATAGCCTTTTACACTAAATAAACTATCATCCCCCTCCTCTGGTCAGATTCACAACAGCCACATCAAATCATCAAATTGCTCTGAAGCTGGGTTAATTTCAATAAGATTTCAGATCACTTTTAGTCTTAAATAGTAGCATGATTGTGTGTATGTGTGTCTATGTGTGTGTGTGTGTTTGAAAGCAAGAGGGAGAGAGAGAGAGAGAGAGAGAGAGAGAGAGAGAGAGAGAGAATTTATCCATTTAACAGAAACTTCAGCACTTGCAAATGCAACTTTAACACTGTCTAGACTGTTTACCAGCACAACACACAAGCTAATCGTGTCACATCATAGACATTTAGAATGTGTAAACTCATCCATACGCTAGGAACAGATTATTACCACTGGAATATATTCTTAATTTCCTACTTTAGAACCTATAAAAAAACAAAAAAGTGTCCACCTTATGGTGATCACCAAATTCGACGTTTGGTGGTTTCCACACAGTGGTACACAATTAGGAAACACTCCTTCACCAGCTTCTCATTTGTTCTGTTTCTCAGATATGTTCAAATAACGGTCACCTCTATACTCTGTCTGGTAGCCAATAGACTCTATACCAATGTTTTCAGCTAAGAAATGAATAAGAAAACACACATATCTACAGAATGTCTTTGCTCTGTATGCACGTGAAATGAACAAGCTGATTGGATATTGTATTACAGTAATGTATCTGTTTTGATGAAGTTTCCTGCCTGAGCCAAAGCCGTCGCATAAAGATGACTGGAATGAGCCAGACCTTGCCCTGATGTTGGTCCACGCTAGACTCAGGTCCTCACTAATAACATTCAGCTGTGAGATGTGTAACGGATCCGGCCGTGATCTGGCACTCAAGCAGGTCCAGACTCCTGCCCTGCGTGAAGCAGGACAAAAATAATATATGAATGTGAGGTTGATAATTTATCTGTGGAAAAATGATGGAAAATATGTAGTGAGTTTCTTAAGGGTTGGCTGTGCCCCATGACTCTCCATGCTAGGGATATTATATGGATGAGGCAGTCAAGGGACAGATGGAGTTTCATATTTGGATTGCATTGAACCATCACACTATTTCCCATACTGAAGATATTTTACAATTGATCACAGTCCATGAATTAGCAATGGAGCGCTAATGAGAACTTAATCAGAGTCTCGTTATTTTTTGTTCACACAGTGACAAGGAATGCAGATGAGATGCCCATTGGGTCCTCGATTAATTCACTATGGGATGTGTTCTAATGATTCTCTCTGTTGATGATTGATGACACTGTGTGAAAAGAGGTGTATTCTGACCTGGGATTCCCCTGTATGGTCTTTATGCACACCCCAGATATTTGAGGGAGTACAGGGGTATACTGCAGTGTTGTTTGATCTGAAGTGCCTAAATTCCAGATCAAAACAAAATGCAAATATTAAATGTTGTGTCAGAGTTAGCACATATAAATGAGTGAACTAGACATGTACAAAGGTTTGGGAATATTGGTGATGGTGTGGTCTCAGACTTGGCTACTGTGTGTAGTGTTTTTTTCCCTTGCTATGATTATCTTCACTTGTTGGTTATGGACTGAGCCTGTCCCCTAGTGCCTACCAACTGCAGTGTGTGAATCTGCTTGCCAGACCGCATACTCCCAGTTTGTAAATGTGCTGTACAGACAGCTGGAAAAAAACACTCAAAATTCCTCAGACTCCCACACTAGTTATTTCTGGATACAACAGATGAATTGAGACCAAGTCAGACAATGGTTAGAAAAATCAGGAACAGAATTTTATTTACCATGATGTGCATAAAGATCCACCCAGCACTCTAAGGAGATAACCTGACCTAACCTGACCTAAGTATAATTCCAGATTTATGGGAGATCATATTGACCATCCCAGTTGACCACATTGAATCAGGCCACGATTACAGCAAATTTGAATATGCTCTGCAGGTCTGTCTGGAGACAAGTCGTTGGAGCTCATTAGCAATGCAGCCAAAATCTCAGGAACCAATCACAACCTCTTACCATCTTATTCATAATTCACCAGCAAACTAAGAACCAATAACAAGCACTTATCCAATATGCAGTGGGAATTGTATGAATCACAACCAATGAATTTCTATCTATATTTAAGCTATAGCCCTCAATTTGTTCCCACAAATTGAGCAGATAACTGTAAAACTAGAAGCTTTACTTCCGAAGAGTTTTGGTGACAGTCTAATGCTTCAGTTTAACTTCAAATTCAGATCCAGTGTTCAGTAGTTTCCTTTTCAACTTCTAAGGTGTGTAACTTTTAGGCTGCTGACTGTCTTAGCCACAAGATGGAAGTGTCTACTAGTAGGACATAGTTGCAGTACTGTGCAACAGTGATGAATCTCCACTAGGTGGCGATAGAGGAGTATAAACATACCAAGACTCTTGATGACCCTCCACTCTCCATTGACTACTGTTTTCACCATGTACTGTCTCCTCTGATCAGTCATATGATCCCGCATGACCTTAAAGACCAGACGTGCCTCCGAGAGTTCTGTCTCTATGTACCATCATTCCTTTGGTTTGCCTGGTTGAAACTAACCTCAGCATAGTGCTTATTCAAATTCAAGGTCATATTTTGAGTAAAGTTGTCTTTTGAAATAGGGAGGCATACTGCACATGTTTGTGTGTGTGTGTGTGTGTGTGTGTGTGTGTTTATGTGTGTGTGTGTGTTTGTGTGTGTGTGTATGTGTGTGTGTGTGTTTGTGTGTGTGTATGTTTATGTTTGTGTGTGTGTGTGTATGTGTGTGTTTGTGTGTCTGTGTTTATGTGTGTGTGTGTGTGTGTGTGCATACCTTGCTTTTGGCACATCTTTATATTTTCCAGGGAGTTTCTGTGGAAGCCATCTGTCAGTATTCTATTAGTATCCTAGAGCATCACATAGGGCATTTGGCTCTCTTTCCTTTTATCTTTCTCTCTTTTTCTTTCTACCTGTTTTTTTTCTTTATCTCCATCTTAGTTGCCCTTTTGTTTTCATCCCTTTCTCTTTTGTGATGAGTCATATGACATTTCTGACTCAAGGGACTGACTGTGCCCGCAGCCCCACCCCCACCTCCCAAACACACACACACACACTCCCCATTGGCAATCAAACATCGCTAACCATGACCATTAGACCATTGTCCATCTGTATGTGGCGAACGAGACAATGATGACTGTAATCAAGAACATGTGGGGCAACCGAAAAACTCTTTTCCCAGGAGGAGGACGCCGCATCGTCACCGGCGGGCAGAGGGATGGAGGAATGGAGGGAGGGAAGGAGGGAGGGAGGGAGGAGAGGCTCAATCTAGGACAGACCAGATTTGCTGCATCTCTCCGTCAAAACTGAAAATAGCAGTGGTCGGAATGCATTTGGGAGCGTCGCCATTGTTGAAGCGATTACGCTGACAAATAAACAGTGTTTCTCTCTCTCTCTCCCTCTCTCTCTCTCTCTCTCTCCTCCCTCTCTTTTTTTGTTTTTGGTGTTTCACTTAAAACCGTAGCAGACATAATTGCCTCAGTACAAAATTGCTTCAAGACGCAAACTACAACGAGGACGATAGTGGCAATCAGTATGCAATAAATAAGCGCAAAACCACTGTTGTGACATGGCCAAATTTGTTGAAGGCATCTGCATAGTCCAGGGGGTATGCATAGCATAGCAGTGGATTCTGGTGCGGCTCTGGGCCTAGACAGTGCCGGACTTACCCAGCTGTGTTATCAGGTTATCAGGCTCACCGCGTGGGCTATAATGACTACCACCATCAACCCTAATGAAAATGAATGCTAAACGGTCACTGCATAATCACAGTATTATTAATGTGAGTTCAAGCAGTCAGTGCATCACGTGAGTGCCCTTTGTACAGGGCCACAATAAAACAAAAGGAAATCTCTGCATGCATTTCCTACAATGGTCTAGTGTTGAGAAAGACTGTGTATCTGTGCACCTGTGTGTGTGTGTCTGTGTGTGTGTCTGTGTGTGCGTTTGTGCTTTGGTGTGTTATGGGGGTGTTGCAAAACTTTCTGTATGCATTTTCCGCATTGGACACACTGTTCAGTGCTGTGTGTGCTTTTCTTCCTCTTTGTCTTCTTTACTATTAAATCCATTAAGGGCCGAGCATCTGGGAAAGTGAGCGGCCCCTGAGCACAGCAGAGAGGAGAGGAGGCCACTGAACCATACACTATTCTTTCCCTCGGCTCCACCGTGAAGTCATTCCAAAACATACGAGGGGTCTGTGAATCTGGCTCCCTCCGGAACGCCTGGACTCTAATAAAGTCTGCCGCACATCCTGGTGTCCGCCATCCCAGCATGCACCTCTCTCAGCCTCTCCACAGGGGCCCGACACAGGCCAGCTGTGGGGCTGGGAGGGGGTCGAAGGTCATCGGCCGCTGCCAGCCCCCCCTTCGGCAGACACCGGACACATGAGCCCTTGTGTGGGCCTGCGGGCTGCCCCCCTTCATCTCACGCCAACTGGGCGCTCATCCTGCCTAGAGCCATCTGCCCGGAAAATATGATTTCAGACAGACAACAGAGAGACAAGTAAGGAAGAAAGAGACCGAGAGCGAGGGAGGGAGAAAGAGAGAGAGAAGAAATGAGAAAAAAAGTGAGCAGAAAGTGACAGAAAGCTTGGATGCGTGTCTAGATAGATAGATAGATAGAATGGAGGGGAAGAGGGAGATGACTCCCTCTCAATGCATAGCTATTGTGTGTCAGGAATAGGCCTGCAGAAAAAAGAGACTGAGATCAGAACCATTCAGATTATACTGCAGATTATTCTGTGCAACAATCCTATAAGGTTTCATTACATTCCAGAGGAAATCAGGTGTAAGAAAAGCCTTTCAGCGTATGCATCAGATGCGCCTCTGGAGCTTGTAAGGACAGATGCAGCCTTGCTTTGCTTGCAATTAATTTGCCCTCAGACTATGAGAGTAGACTTGCTGTTAAGGATAAAAAAAAAAGATCTTATCGCATAAAAAGAAGTGTTTGAATTAAGAGAGCACGATTGTAACATTGTTCAATTATCTACCTCAAGGTTTAGCAGTAACAACTGAAATCGATCAATATCCTCAAGAGGTCCCTGTTTTTGGAATTAGTTTTTTTTTTAATCATTGCCTTTGGAAATGTGTGCTGATGCTGCCTACTCGGGAAGAGCATTGCTCACAATACATGGGCTGACCACTTCAGCCATGGAGCAGGTTGACACGGCAACCTCTAGAGGAAGTCAACTAATAAAGACACCAGCTGTCTGGACATCCACAATGGTGAGAGTGTGTGTGTGTGTGTGTGTGTGTGTGTGTGTATATGTGTGTGTGTGTGTATGTGTGTGTCAGTGTGTGTGTGTGTGTGTGTGTGCGTGTGTGTGTCAGTGTGAGTGTGTGTGTGTTTATTTTGTCAAGGTCTTACTGGCAGGGCTATATCAGGTCCAACCTTCAGCGTGAGTGACCACTCGAGTGCTGTATAGGCTGGGCTGCAGGCCCAGCTCCAAGCCATTACCTCTGTTACGATTGCTATCTTCCTCCCTCCCACTGGAAGCAGGCCGCAGCAGGCTTGGAGTGAGGCCCACTGGCCCGAGTCATGGGTCGTGGAGGAAATCTCACTTTTAACAAGCATGCAGTGCATTATCACATAGATACAGGTACATATACACAAACACACACACACACACACACACGTATGCAGGAAACTCAGGGATACATTGTTACAAGAGGGTGTAGGGCTCACACACACACACACACACACACACACACACAAACATCACACAGCCCCTTTTCCTCCAGGAGATATTGTACAGACACAATCTGAACATCATTACCCTTTTTGCCACTTCAATGAAAATCATTGTGCTTTTCTGCATGTATTCTGACAACCATAAGCTTAAAGCTCTTTGCGTCAGTTTCCCAGTACTGCTGATTACTAAAACAGAGAGGAGAATGATTTCACCTGATTAGACCACTGATTACGTTGAGCTCTGAAAAAACTTTCAGCCGTAGAAAAATGATCAATGTTGCCTTTGGTATAAGAACATTTTAAGAATGCCAAAAGTTTAAGCTGAAAAATTCAGAAAAAGGAAATTCTGTATTTTTATAAACTTCTGTAACTTCAGCATACATCTGGAGTAGGTAGTAGGTAGGTTCAAGTCCAGAGTGGTGTTGGTAAATTAAAAAAAAAAAACAGATTGAGGACCTCTTAAAGTCTGCTAAACACCAAAACGAGAACCAGAATTAACTGAATAATGATGTTTATTTGATGAGCTCAGTTTGCTGTACTCAACTAATGAATGTTAGACAGCAATTACTGATTCATTATTATTCAGCAATGGATCCACAATATAGGCAATTACCTCTGGAGCTACATATGCCCACCCGATGGGTCAACCAGTGTAAGGGAATTTTGTGTACTCGTCCAGAGGGATACCAGAGGAAAATCTCCAAACAGTCTATTTATCAGCGATTCAATGGAAGGATCATGGCAACATACATCTCCTGAAGAGCTTATGGCAAAGTGTTTTTTACACATCTATACAACTTCATTAGCACAGCACTTAATAATGCCAAATCAGCATATTATTCTTCACTGATACACAATAATAAAAATAATGTGAAATTCCTCTTTAACACTATATCCCATTTAACAAAAAGCTGGAATGAGGTGTCCCATTCCATTCCATTCCAATAACTCTAAGCAGCAATGACTTCATGGACTATTTTAATGACAAAATTTAATCTAATAGGCCTAAAATAAACAACTCCCTTGTAACCTCAAATCCAGTTGGACCACATGTAATGGTTACAGCTAGCTCTAGTCCACCTGTAGCATACCTTGATTCATTCACACCCACCGATATATCAGAAATTACGTCTTTGATCTCTTCAGCTAAAGCCTCAACATGCTTATTGGATCCTATCCCAACTGATCTTCTTAAGGCTGCTCTTCCTCTATTGGCTGAGACGATTCTTAAAATTATAAATGACTCACTCATAGCTGGGCATGTCCCAAAATCTTTCAAGACATCTGTTATTAAACCATCAATTAAAAAAACAAACCTTGATCCTGATGTCCTTGCTAATTACTGACCCATATCTAACCTCCCATTGGTATCAAAATACTTGAAAAAATTGTGTCTAAGCAAATCTGTAGCTTCTTAAATGAAAATAATATCCGGGAAACCTTCCAGGTTTTAGAACTAATCATAGTACAGAATCAGCCCTAGTTAAAGTCTTCAATGACCTCCTTATCGCATCTGATAATGGATATATATCAATATTAATCCTATTGGATCTTAGTGCTGCCTTTGACACTAGTGACCATGGTATCCTACTACACAGGCTTGAACACAAGATAGGCATCAAAGACTCTGCATTAGCCTGGTTCAAATCATACCTCTCTGGTCGCTACCAGTTTGTACATGCTCATAATGAGTCATCAACCCATACCAAAGTAAAGTTTGGTGTACCCCAAGGCTCAGTGCTAGGTCCCCTGCTGTTCTCCCTGTACATGTTACATTTAGGATCTGTCATAAGGAAACATGGCATTACCTTCCAGTCCTATGCTGATGATACCCAGCTTTACCTTTCTATGAGGCCTAATGACTATATGCCAATGACTAAACTTGATGCCTGTCTCCTAGACACAAAAACCTGGATGACTAATAATTTTCTATGTTTAAATTCTGATAAAACTGAAGTTATGATGATTGGCCCTGAACAGCTGACCAACACTCTACCCCTTCACCAAAACTTACTCAGTGGCCTGTCACGTCATGTAATGCAAAAGTTAAAGACCTCGGGGTAATTATTGACCAGGACCTCTCTCTAAATAGTCATATAAAACACATTTCAAAAACATCTTTTTTCCACCTACGAAATATTGCTAAGGTTAGAAAGTTCCTATCCTTTGAGGATGCTGAAAAATTAATACACACATTTATTACTTCCAGGCTCGATTATTGCAATGGTCTGTTCTTTAGGTTTAGTAATACCTGTATCACAAAACTTACAACTAATACAAAATGATGTGGCCCGAACACTCACCAGGACTTACATTGGCTCCCTATTAAAAGTTGAATTGATTTTAAAATACTATTCGTAACCTACAAAGCCCTCAAGGGTGATGCACCAACATATATTAAAGACTTACTTGTCCCTTACCACCCTCCTAGAACCCTAAGATCCCAAAATGCTGGTCTCCTTGTAATCCCAAGAATATCAAAATCTACGATAGGAGGAAGAGCCTTTTGTTACCGTGCACCCCTCCTGTGGAATAATCCCCCCCCCCCATTGGACAAGCGGACACTCTCAATACCTTTAAGTCTAGACTTAACACCTTCCTCTTTACTGTTTCCCATGGTTAGGCAAATCATCACTTCTCATGGGCCTTTTGGGAGGGACTGCCTCTGCTGTTGCCCCCAGTTGCGAGGCATGGCAGCCACTGACCATCCCTGCAGTGGTGCTGGGTTGCCATGCATCATACCTTAGTTATGCTGCTATAGCCTAGTGCCGCCACACAAGCTTCATGTGTCATGCTGTACAACTCTCCCTCTCTCTCTTTCTCTCTCTCTCTCTCTCAGTATTTATATATATATATATATATATATATATATATTTATATACATATATGTATGTCCAAATTACACATTTACTTTCTGATGTGTGAGCCTGGCCTAATTCACTTTCTTCCTCTGTCCACAATTATCTCTGCTGAGTGTCATCCCTGCCTCATTCCGGCGGACTCCTCTCACCCTTCTCTCTTGAGTGGACTACAACCAACACTACGGGAGGCCCATGTCAGGACTGACACTCCATCATAGAGGCCCTTCCTGGACGCCCATGCTAGGCCTGACTCCCCTTTCTTGAGGGTTTGTGATTGACCCCCCCTCACAATGGCACTGTCAAATGGACCCTCACTGTTACCCCCATGACCCATCTCACTCCTTTGAGCTTGACACTATGTCTGGCCGCTGCTACATTGTCCAGCCATAATTCCTGATAACCACCTATAGACTGACTACCATGTAATGTAAAGTGGGATAATACTCTATTATGAACTATTATGAACCTTAGCTAAAACCATAGGCAACTTGTAGTCTGTTATGGTTACTACTGATTGTAATTTTTCTGCATGACCCCTGGCAGTTGGGTTAGCCCCTTGAGTCGTGGATCTGCCCAAGGTTTCTTCCAAGATTAACTGAACGTAAGGGAGTTTTTCCTTGCCCCTGTTGCTCTTGGGTGCTCCTTCTGTGAAGTGCCACGAGACAATACTATTGTAAAAGGTGCTGTATAAATAAGACTGAATTGAATTGAATTGAATTAGCAACAAAGGATTCTTCGTTCAAAGCATAAAAATTCAGAGGAACTTAATTTCAGAAATTCTCAACAAGGAGAAGAAAGAACGAAGCATTACAACATTAGATAAAATACACCAATACACTCATTTATTAATCGCAAAGTCCAGTCCACACACTGAAATCACACACACACACACACACACACACACACACACACACATTATGGCAACAACATAGCGTACTATACATAGCGTAATACTGAGCAAAAGAGCAAAAACGAGGGGGGTCCACTGTCCAAATGTCCACCATCCACAAATTGTCAATACACAGCTTTATTTAGGGGCATCAAAGCTTGAAGCTGTGACATTGTATAGTGACAGCCAGTGAGGTTTTACATCTTGGGAGGCCGTAACCCTCATTACTGAGAGCACAGTATTCACTCTCCGCTATTCACTGTGCTGACCTCGACTAGGTTTTTCAACACAGAGCTGCTTGGGCTCTTTGGATGCAGACATGGAAGAGCACTGTTCAATCACACGTGCGCACACACACACACACACACACACACATAAACACACACATACGCACACATGCAAGCAAACACACACACACACTTTTTTTGTCTGCATCAGTGATCGCCTAATCAGTAAGCCACCGCTGCCCTAATTAACTGAATAATAATGTTTATTTCAGTACACTGGTTTGTTGTATTTAGCTAATGAATGTTAGACAGAAGTTACTGTTTCATGTTCGTCAGTGTATATACACACTTCAGACAATTCTCTTTGGACTCACATGTGTCCACCTGATGGGTTTTATTCGAGAATCTCTCAATGGTCTCTGAGTTATTGGCAATTCTAAGTTGTAATGAGTCTTTTGTACATTGAAACTGTGGGTCTATTCGCTTGTGGCTGTCCTTGAATGACACGCTTTTATCTGCTTCATATTGCTAACAAAGTGGTACATGGATCAATAGATTAAGCAAAGCAACCTTACAGTAATAAATGGAATCTTTGTACTTCCTCGGTAGGGAATTTGTCCTGTACACAGTAGCCTATTTTTAGAACTACGCACAAGACATAGAGAATGAGCATTTCACATGTATTTAGTTATACTTGGAGGGCAAAGATCACGGCAGAATGTCATGCTGATTGTGAAACTGAATACAGAAGGTTGCTCCACATCTGATTCACTTAAATGCTAGATTCTAATCTTGCCTTGTTACCTCCGCCAAGGAGGTTATGTTTTTGCCTGTGTTTGTCTGTTTGGTTGTTTGTTTGTCTGTCTGGCTGTTTGTTTGACTGTGAGCAGGATAACTCAAAAAGTACTGCACGGATTTGGATAATATTTTTGGACGACATGGGTATTAGGCCAAAGAACAGATGATTACATTTTGGTGGTGATCTGGAACACTGTCTGGAAATTGTATTGGGTCAGTGATCTTATATTGCCTTGGCAGAGGTCTGGGGCCGTGCAGCACTACTAAGAGAGGTTGCTGGTAAACCCGGGTAGTTTTGGGAGTCACCACTGATCTCTAAAAGAACCCTGCTTTGAGCATCAGTTGTTTCTGAAACGACATGATGTTTTTAGATCAGCGGTTACTCCAGAAGTTACCCAGTTTAACCAGTAACCTGGCTTCATAGTATACCCCCTGCTCTTTCCGAGTGCTTTTCTAGTTTCAAATCTAATGCTTTCGGAATTACCAAAACCAATGCACAATACACTACACACATTAACACACTATAGTGAGCACACAATTTATGAGCTTTACACTGTATATTGTGAGCTCAAATTACAAAAACATATGCACAATTTCACATTTAGTACACTTCAATGACAACATTATGTGTGTTCAATTTACTTTGACACGCCCATAAAGTAAGTATCTTGTGCAAGTTTTGTGGCCTATTGTATGCGGCATGATCTCAATTTACTCAATTCACTTCACACACTGTGCTGACGCATCAGTAAACATTGGCACACAGTACACTAAGTTCATTATGTGTGTGATGTGCACACATTTTACTTTACTGTAACATGTCCAGAAGATTCTTTTTTCTTTTCTTTTTTTTTTTTTAAATTATAAGTTGACCTTTTAGGAGGTCCACAGACATGCCTGTTGTGAGACACATAGAAACTAGATGACTCAGCATCTAACACATGGCTTTGCTTCACTTTTTATCATACATCTGGGGAGATTACATCTCTTTGCACTGTAGTTTTCATTGAACTCGCATTAACCTTTGTAGTTTTATCACTAATATGTTATTCTCCTCTTATTAGGAGCAGTAATGAATCCAGACTCATATGATAAGATACAGCGCAGGTGCTGACCTTTGACCCTTGAGCTATGTTTCCTTTATTAGGTATCAGTTATCTCAGGGTCAATCGCCCACATGGCTCACCGCTTGGCCTCACTTACTGTAAACTACAGATAACAACATTTCCGTCTATACACAGGGGCCTTGAGGCAAGCCATTCCCTCCTCCACCGCTCTGCTCCCATCCTCTTCTGATGGAACTGTTTCCTGGCCATCTCCAAGTACAAGGTCAAGAGCACAGAGTTTAAACAAATAAAAAACGTTCTTGAAATTTCACCAAGGTCATCGATATCCAGAACAAATGTTTTTGGGGTAAGTCAATCTGTCTCTCGTAATGACCCACTTCCTGCTCACAGACACACACACACACACACACACACACACACACCTCCTCCTAGCTCCACAAGAGTTTTGGGGTGCTGCTAGAAGAGAACTTGGCGTCCTGTAGCAGGTGCACTTTGACCTTTGATGACTTTGGCTGGAATCTTATCCTCTTGTTCACTGAATCCGTTGGTTTAAATCAAATATCAGGTCCCCTGCCATACCGGGCCTGCAGATGTTACACTGGCACCACAAATAAGAAAATAGTCTCAAGTGTGCAAAAGCCTGAGCTGTGAAACAGGCGATCTAAATGATTATTTTCACAGCTGTTTGATTGGCGCCAGATTCTCTTTTGTCTCTTGTGTGTGTGTGTGTGTGTGTGTGTATGTGTGTGTGTGTGTTTGTTAGCGAGCATGACAGAGATAGATATGCGTAAATGGTCAGAAAAAGGGAGGGGGAGATTGAGAAAGCGAGAGCAAGAGATTGGATAGATAGAAAGAGAGAGAGAGAGAATAAAAGAGGCAATATTTTAGGAACAGCCTGTTATAGAACACAACAAACATCAAGACATCAAAACAGACGAAGATGAAGCCTTGTCCTGGACTGGGATGAAGGGAAGATACTCTCTTTTATCAGTGCTGCTGACTCATCCTTAATTACTGTAAGCTGCCATTCACAGCTACTGCTGATGCCATTGGAGCGTTCATGTATCTTAAATATACAGGAGTTATACATGGCATTTTAAAGGCTTTAAAAGATGGACTCAATGGAAAGCTGTGGCAGAGAAAAGCTGTGCATGTGTCCCAATTTTATTGCCTGTCAGTATCCAAAGCTTCTACAGTTTAAATACAAGAATATGTTCCCTATTTTGGTTTTATGTTTATTTAGATATTGAGTGTCAAATCATCCAGTGAGTTATTCTGTTCAGTCTGCATGTGTTATGCTGACTAACCACAGGGGGAAATGGTTTGTCAGAGTTTCCTCAGGAGTGTCGTGTTTGTTTTTCATTGATGGTGCCAGGATACCTGTGCCCTGATGCACAGGATTGTTAGAGGCTGAGGCATGGCTCTCTGATAGTCACTGACTCCAGAACATATTCTGATCTGACATGTTTGCACGAGGGCAGGAATACAGATGGGTCATCTTTTTCAGAGTCAGCTGGGATAGATAGATAGACATAGAGAGATAGAGAGAGAGAGAGACTCTCTTTTTTTTCTCCCCCTCCTGCTGCATGTTCGTGAGCCAGTCCGGCTGACTAACTGCTGACAAATCGGCCGCACAACAACCTTCCCATGCCAGGGCTTACGGCTTTCGGGAAGCGAGTCGAGTCGTGGCGGGCCTGAAACCAAAGTGACATGTAATATTAC
The DNA here is from genome assembly GCA_015244755.2 of Tenualosa ilisha. NCBI lineage: Eukaryota > Metazoa > Chordata > Actinopteri > Clupeiformes > Clupeidae > Tenualosa > Tenualosa ilisha. Next base: position 4,274,191 of record PYXC01000001.1, read on the forward strand.
ATGTGTGTCCACTCGGGACTCTTAAAATACACTTCTGAGCAAGACACACTACAGATCAATGACACTTTGTGGCCTGACCACAAATTAGGTATCGGGTTGAGCAACAGAGAAACAAGGGAAAACATGAAAGTTGATTGTGCACATACACAAGTGTTTCTCCTGAGTTGAACTGAAGTGAACTGCACCGAATCAGGCCAAACAATAAACAATGGTCCTTGTTTGTAACTATGCTTTCCTTCACTAGTTATTGTGTCCCATGTCATTTGTAGTTTAGCTATTTAGAAGATATTTTTTGGCCAAAACACGGTCTTCCCTGCAAAGAAAGAGCTTTTTTCTGGGACTGTGGTCATGGATGGTGCATCTCGAGTTGGATTTCACAAGTTGGATTTGCACAATCACGAGCCATTATGAAAGGGGATGAGAAGATGGCATAGCTGGAGCCTTGCTGCTCTCCTGTGGTTGGATATGTTAGCCTGTTGGACTCCATGCTGCCCCAAGTCTCACGGACAAACATGACTTGACTCATTAAGGCGTAATGAAAAACAGTCTCTGGAGAGCAATGTGCATCATGAATGTGTGTGTGTGTGTGTGTGTGTGAGAGAGAGAGAGAGATAGAGAGAGTGTGCGCGTGTGTGTGTGTGGGAGAGACCAAAACACACACCTTCTGAGTGTGTGTGTGAGAGAGAAATAGAGAGAGTGTGTATATGTGTGTGTGTGGAGTGTGTGGGAGAGAGCAAAACACACACCTTCTGAGTCACTGTGTATAACTTCCAGAGAGGAAGTGAGGCAGCCCTTCACCCTCTTACTGCGCCTTTGGTTCCCACTATTCCCGACAGTGTTTGCAATTTTATGTGTTTACTGAATGTTATGGGCCACACACACACAAATACTCACAAATACACGCAAAGACACACACACATACACACACGCGTAGACATGCAAAAACACACATATGCTCATAAAGACACACACACACACCACACACACACACTCACACATGCATGCACACATAAGTTTGTGCTTGGACTAAGGTACTAATAAGTGTTCCAAATATTTTGGAAAAGGGTCAGAACATTGCATATAGGTAACATACAACACACAAGATGAAGAATTGAGAATAAACAGATGAAATGTAGCCTGTCAAGTCTGCTCAGGACATGTACACACAAAAACACACACACAGGCTCTGTGGATGTATGCATGCAGCATAAACAAACATGGGCATGAACATACACACACACACACACACACACACACACACAACACACACACGCTACACATAATCATGATTGGACATGGCGTGCTGACTCGTTGGAAAAAAGGGCACTAAATCTCAAAAACCACAGGCTTCTGCCCACCGTGTTAAAGCTCTGGGCAATGCTATGGCCACTTTCATTCCCAGTGGCTAAGTAGTGCCCTGGCCACGTCACCAGTGACACACACAACCCCCACCCCCACCCCCCATCCACCACCTACCACCACCACTCCACCCAGTGGCCTTGAGCGAGGCTGGCTAAGGCTGAGACTGAGGCAGGGCCGTGTGCTGGGGGCTTAGTGGGCTCGCCGCTGAAAGAGCTGATGATGGGCTGCTCTTTCCTCTTGACTGACTGTCGGAGCCTCAGAGGGCACTTACCAGCCCCCGGGCAGTGCCAGGGGGGCGCCCACTGCAGAGTGCCCCACTGTGCCTGCCAAACCATGTGCCAAGTGGAGGCTGCGGTTAGCTGAGATTTCAAATGGGCCCTGCATTAAGAGTCCCTCCCCAACATGCATGCACATAATCACACACACACACATACGCACATGCACACACACACACACACGCACACAAACACTCACACGCAGCTGGATGTACACACACTCACATCTATACAATTGTGCTTTTTTTTTAACCATGAGATTGGCAGAAACTCCAGCTCAAACTTTTGCCATGCAGTTTCACTGCCTGAGGGACTGTTTGTTTAAGAAATGGATCTAACATTGAGAGCACTCTCTTCCCATATGGCACAGCCAAGGTGACTGCAAAGCACAACAACATTAAACTGGTTTTACGTTTGAGAGTTAACCTCAGGTCAGTGTTACTGTAAACCCCACATCCTTACTCACCAATAGTCACCCCATAATTTACACACGCTTTGACCACAGTTGCCTGCTTCACTACAACACAAGAGTTTTATGGGGGTGCAGATGGGGAGGGGGGGGGGGGTAGTATGGTAGGTTTCTAGCTTTCTGTTTGAAGTGTTGCAGTAAGTAATATCCGCACAGAGGGAGGTCTTATCCCTGCCACTGGCAGACGTGATCCACATGGCCTGCTGTTCACTTACTCTCTCTCTCTCTCTCTCTCTCTCACTCTCGTGCTCTTGCTCTCTTGCTCCCTTGATCATTCATTCCCTTGCTCTCCCACCTCCCCCCTGGCATCCATCTCTGCTGGCAAGTGAACGGTGTGGATTAAGTAATAAGTCTTCTGCACTCTGTTGTTTATCTAGTAGATTTTTATTTCTCTACTGACACTGTTGGGAAGACATGCCCAGGGTTCCAGGGGCAACATTGTCCAGGGATAACAGAACACAAGTGCTGAGTGGAACGTACTTCCAAGAACAATCCAACTGTGGAAAATACATCCTGGTTCTGCACTGCCCTGGTGTGCTCACTCTTTCTCTTTATCTTTCAGTCTCTCTCTCTCTCTCTGTCTCTCTCTCTCATTCTTTTTATACCAGGTCCCACTTTCTTCATACTCTATTCATTCTGCAGATGCTTTCCTTCAAAGTGACAGGCTAATGAAACTGATATATGATTGTAATGTAACTGTAGTGTGTTGGCCAGCACTGAGTCACCACAGTGGGAATTGAACCCCCAGTCACCTGCAGTAAGATCACACAGCAGAGGCCTGACACGGCGTCACGTGACGGGGAAAGCCAAAACAATAATACATGGGGAAACTCTTAAGGAAAGTAGTGCTTTCTTTACGTCAATAAATACGATCTGTTTGATTTTGCCAGAGTTTAGTGATTGACACACACACACGCACACACTCACACTCACACACACACACACTCAGGCGCGCACGCACACACACTCACACACACACGCGCGCACACACACACACACACACACACACAACAGCAGCTTTCTGTCATCGTCTGTTTTCTGGATTAGCTGGAGAGAGTGTGATGTCGTCTCATGTCTCTCACGCTTCTGTGAGGCTCTCAGCTTCACACATCTTCTCCTCTTGTCTCGGCGTGTCATATTTATTTTTGTTTGGTCTCTTCTTTGGAGTGACTAAATGCAGGGGGACCGTCTTTCCTCAGACAGATTAATGATACTGGAGAGCAGTGCCAAACTTGACAGTGTTCCAACACTTACAATTACACACAAACGTCTCTGCTATGTTTGACTCAATGGCGTGTATACACCATAGCAGCATGTGTGTGAGAGTGTGTGTGTGTGTGTGTGTGTGTGTGTGTGTGTTTGCATGTGTGTGTGTCTTTGTGTCGGCAAGGGGAAGGGCTATGAGAATATGTGAATGTGTATTTGTTGAGGGGATGTTTTGGCAAGTGTCAAACAATGAGAGGTCTTTCTTTTTCAAAACTTTGTCTCCTCTAAGTGTGTGTGTTCATGTTTTAGTCCCAGCTGTGTATATACTTCACTTGATACATAATCCAAAAAGTTAAATATAGCATTAGTTATGGCATCATTTAAACCAGACATCGCAGTGTCTGCGGGAGTAAGCATCAAAACTTTACATGTGTGCAGAGCTGACAGCCAGTTATTTTCCATTACAGACGAGCTCTATTCCATCGCTCTCTGAAGTCGCCGTTGCCCGGTGACGTTATTAAAATCTTCCATGCGCGTCGAAAACAAGACCATCAGCCACATGATAGAGTCCATAGACTAATGTGGTTACTTGGGATTACAGCAATGTGGTGTGACGAAAGCTTTGAGGGATAATGAATTCCTCTGATTGGCCTTTTATAATACATTAGAGGTTTGGGAAGTTGGGGAATGTCTACATGGAAAAGTATGTCAAAGGGGAATTTGTTGGTTGATTGATATATGTCTTTGCCTGCCTTTATCTGACATTACATGACACAACAGCATACCGGTGGTTGGTTTTGCTATGTTTTTTATTTGTTTCCATGAACTCAAGCTCCAGTTGGTTTTAGTTCTTTTTTTATCCCGAATGCTCTGTGCCCATGGTCTCTGACCAACGGACCGTAACAAGAATATCTCATGTTAGAGGGGTGTTCCACCATGCCTCCCAAGAAGCTACCATGACACATCCGAAACAGAGCTGCTGACTTAGATTCATGACTATGTGGTTTTTCAGTTCCCAACTCTGAGATATTTCACCGTAATTACTTGTGTGGGAGGGCACACAATCCTCAAGTAGAGAAACTTTCCGAAGGCCTTTCTGGAAAGCGGCGCTTCGCACTCTCTCTCCAATTAAAGCAAACACAGATGATTTTAAAAATTCATTTCTTCTCTGGAGGTCGGGAAGAATAAACACCACTTTTAATGTTTTGTCTCATGTTGATGTAGTGTGAAGCAGAGGACAGAGAAAAAGGAAATATACCCTTTTTACAATTAATATTTATACGTAGAAATACATATATCAATCTACATGCTGTTATCGTTTTTATGATTCATGATAAATGGATCATGGTAAAACTATTTAAAAAAACCTGGAAAGTAAGCTCCTGAGATCATACTCTAGGAACACATAATGATTATAAAATCAGAAATTGTACACTTGCAATTTTAGAGCTAACTTTTCTAATACAGTATTCCAGGATGTAACGATGTGAGGTTCTGCTTCATTAATTACAGGGTATAATCTTTAAATAACCAAATCCTTGTGTTTATCAGTGGTGTGAGCTTACCACCACTGATGTCACCCAGTGCAAAAAACTAACAAAACAAACAAATAAACAAACAGAGAGACAGAATGATGTTCAAGTATTCCATCCCCATCACCACACCAGCTTTACAATGATACAATAAAAAACAATGGTATATGTACAACATTATATGGACTATAGACTGGTCTTATATATATATATATATATATATATATGCCCAGTCATGCTCCTGGTCCTGGCCTTAGCTGCTGGTCTGTGGGGTCTTGCTGTCTGGAAGAGAGGGCAGGAGGGGACTACTGGCCCCATTGAACCTTCATACCCACCAGATAAAATGTCCACTCCTAGATATTTGATTTGGGTTTGTGTTGGCCACTCTGACAGAGCCGAAATGTTGACTGTGAGATGTTCAGCTAATCCTGCGCAATTTTAAACTTTTATACCATTCTCCAACCACCTAACCGGGAACACATGTTTTAATAACAATTTCAAGTTGCCCTTTCTCTTCTCCGCACAAGGCATTTTCAAAGGTCTAAGTAAATCTGATGGAAGGGCTTACACTGGAGAGCAACATCTTAGTACTTTATGATTTTAAGAATATATTGCCTATGGTTCTCGACCACAGATGTCTGTTTCTATGATTCCTTTGCCTTTTTTGGAGGACTGTTGTTCTTCTTCTAGCTCAGATGTAAGCCATCCCTCTGTCTAAAATAACTCTGGCCTGCGCACCAGGTGTGTTTATGTACCCCTTGCGAGCCGATTCCCTTATCCTCAGACACAAATGCCCAATGTAAACCAATGTAATCCTCTCCTGGCGTAAAACCACTAAGTGAGGGGATCAGCGAGGCCGCACGAGCCAGTGGTGGAAGGTGGAGCAGGGGCACGTCCCAACCCCCCATAGCCTTCTCCTCCTCCTTTTTCCTGCCAGGACGTCCTCTGTCTGACTTTCACTAGGACTGCTGCAGGATTCTCATGGTAAATCCCATTAAGGGTTGTCAGAGCAGCAAGGTGTGAAATGTGAATTAGATTGAAAAGCCTCAGCTTCCATCTGCTGCTGGCTCCACACCAGCAGTCCACCACCAGCACCTTCACAGAGCTTCGTCTTTCTTTTGCTCTCCTCCACCGCGCCGCTACCTGCTGATTCATACAAGCGTCTACTAAGACGCACACGTCCTTTCAAATGAGAACGGTGTCAATCAGGTTTAATGTGGAAAATGTCTTCGCTAGATAACCCACCACAGGCTCAGTGTCTGTCTGCTGAGTTGCTAGCCTGTTGGTTGTCTGCCTGAAGCTGACTGCACAGATATCTTTAGGCCCCTAAGCCAGATGTGAATGTGTTAGGCGCTGTTTAGACCGAATGCGGTTTTTCACCCACAAAAACGCGAGTGTTCTAAATTGGTAAGTGATAAAAACATGCAAGGTTGGAATTAATTATGTACATCTTGTTGCTATGACAGCATACATTTGGCTATACCGATGGCTCCCTGAATTAGCTATGACTGGCAGCTAAGCAACGACCCATTGTTAAAGAAAACGAGACCTTTAAAGTTGAACTATTTTTAACTTTGAGTGCCTTGTGTTTTTAGGCGCATTGCTTGTTTTTCATTCTGTGCCTCGCTCACATTCAACGCAAGGCGCCTAGCAACGGTCATGTTGCATCGTTCCACAGGGAAACAATAGAATTTGACAACCTGGAAGTGAAAAAACCATGTCAGTCTGAGTGCTGCCTTAGTCTTAACAAGGAACATGTCCTGTCCAGTTAACCATGTCCTCGGAATAGTAGTGGGGATAAGTATATATCAGTATATAAGCGAAGCGGCTAAAAATGAGAACAAGCAGAAAAAAGCTTTAAAATCCAGGACAAAATGCATGATAATACATTTCCCTTGAATAGATTTCCCAGGCCAGCATTCGTCATAGACGACAGAGCACTGTGTTCATGTTATTTTTTTGCGGAGGGTATTGAATAAATGTAGTTTTTAAAATTGTGAATGTCAGAGTCTCACACAGGAGTCACCACACATACAGTGCAGAGCTTATGTGATGAAACAGCTAGATAAGAGTTATTTCACAATTTATGTCCTTGCTGAAAACCACTCAGCAGCCAATGCATTTGAATGTCTTCAGTTAATTGATAAAGATGACCCTTGTGAGATTTCGATCATTCCTAAATTGGACAGTGCTGAGAAGAGAACAGTAAGTCAAAGTTTCAGTTAAGCTGGAGCTTACTTCTTCTAGTTGCGCATAGACTTATGCTTTTATTATCCAAAAGCTTTATGGCTCTGTACACTCTCTCTCTCTCTCTCTCTCTCTCTCTCTCTCTCTCTCTCTCTCTCACACACACTCACACACACACACACACACACACACACACACACACACACAAACACACACACTGTCTGGGCTCTAACATCAGCCGGTTACTAAACTTACAGTGTAGATTTTGTTTTCCCTTTTTTTGAAATAATTCATCTTTTTTTTTGTTTTTGGATGGTTTATGTGGAATGGAAAAAGTTCAGCCAGGGCTTGGGGGATGAACATCTGCATAATGCTCCCTTTGGAGATGCTTTTGCTCAGCCGCATGGGAAGGTGGTTCATCTCCCAAAATTATAGCTTCCATTGGACACAGAAAATACCATCCAATTTCTCTCCAAGCCACTGGCTGACAAGCAGAGAAGAGCTAACGCTGTCAATTTATAACTTTTTAATGAAAGCCTTGCACTGTTGTTTCCAACGGACAGATTAGCAGACTCTACAGCATTTGATTTCTCCAACATGGGGGTGAGTTTCAAAGCCATCCTGGATGGAAAAAGGTTACTGAGGTCACGTCTGTTGCTGATGATATTTTCCCTTGGGTTTTGGGCTTGGACGGAAGATAGCATTATTTAATAGATGTTCAGGAAGGATTTATTGAGATTGAGTTATTGGTGAACATTTATGGATTGTTTTCTTGGTCTCGAGTAAAATTGGCGTATCTATACAGGGCGTATGTATCAGCAACCATTTGATCATAGGAAAGGATTGCAAGTTGCACACAAATCACATGTTTGGCTTATCGAAGTTTAATACATTTCATGCGGTGTGTGTGTGTGTGTGCGTGTGTGTGTGTGTGTAGGAAACCACTTGCCCACAAGTCCCCTGTCTGAAGTGAGGCTGGAGAGAGGATGTCGATACAAATATGTTTCCACAGAGATGTCTATGCATTGCCAATAGAAATGTATACACATGAGTAACTGATATTGCCGTATTATGACAACTCTGACTCTGAGTCTAGCTGGTATAAGATGTATTAAATCCCAACTATTAAGTGGTGGCCTTTGCACAAGGAAATTAGATATTTTGCTGTATTTCAAAACATACTGTATGTACTGGCATCATGACTTGGCAAGTCATTGCTAGCAAAGAACTCTTGAATTGACATGGACTGGTGACTGGAGAAAAGCTAGTGGGGACAATCCCATCACACATAACACACATGCCTGAGGTTCCCTTAACTCAGAGTTTGGTAAATCAGTGGAGTCAGTTCTGTGTAATAACACGGTTATTAAGATAACTTGAAACTATTTGGTGTCTGGGAATTTATAAACTCTCAGTAGACAGAACCTCTGCCATTTTGTGTTACTACTCATGCTTTGTAAACACATGCTGCACTGTAAAAGAGTCAAAGCACTTAATAGAATCTAGTCCATCATCCTGGTGAGTAAGCAAGTTATCTGCACATGTAGTATCAAGTTTATGTTTAATACATGAACAACATATCACTTATTGGCCTAACTCCAGTTACAGCATCAAGATGACCTGAGCATGTCAAAGTGCTATATATTTTTTTTCTTACTACGAATTACAACACCTTTTGGAAAAACACCAAGAGTGTGACTGAACCCTAAGCCATATATATTATATTATTTTTTATATATATTTATAGTGTTGGATAAAGTAAGATGTAGTACTAACAGTAAGCAAACTAGAATGTTTTGAAAACAGAAAAGGGCTAAATGCATAATATATCATTTAGCTATCATCACATCAGGTCTTGCTGCCATGTGGAAGCAAAAAAAAACAAAAAACAAAAACCAACAAAACAAAACCAACCAATGATGTCCACACTAATGCACTGAAACTTGCAGAGAAGCTGGCTTGCTGCGTGGATCCAGAGGAGCCTCTTAACGCCAGTAACATTACATGGATGACAAGCCTCCTTTGCTTTACTACTTCCCATAGCTCATGTGTCCAAAAACAATGCAAGGCAAGATTACAGGCCAGGCCAGGCGTGGAGGAGCGAACCGCTGCGGCTGTGGCTACGATCCCTCCACGCGGGATGTGTTTGGACAGAGATAAGCCACCGGGGACCGAAAGGGAACCCTGCTCCCTAGCGGGGAAGCGTCTGGCTCGTGATGGCATGCATGGGGTATCGCATTTAATTTTTCCTTCCTCCACCTCACCTTAAAGGTCATGCCAGGCATAATGGGAGTGAGTGCTTTTTTCCCTTGTTCGTTCTGTCTTTTTATTGCACAAAAAAAGGGAACAGGCGTTTTCCTGGTCGCAAGGTTCTCGTCGCCAGGCACTGTATTTCTTGTTTCTTCTTCTTCCTTGTCTTCTTCTTGTCGTGCCAATCGCCACAATGTCTTATTTTGTGTGGTGCACTCACAGTCACCTCAATCTCTGTCCCATTCCCTTCTATTAACTCCATGTGTGTGTATGTGTGTGTGTGTGTGTCTCTCTCATTCGAAGAGTGCCAGCTGTCTACTGCAGTAAACATGTCCCTGACAGTGAGTAATGAGGGAAGAAAATAAGGATGACGTTTTGCCGCAAAATCCAGGGGATTATAAAAAAAAAAAACAACAACAAGAAAGTCTATACTGACTTCAACAACAGCCTGCGTTGAGTTCAAAGAGTCATATTTCATATTTCAAAGCAGGGGGGTTAAAGTATCGGGATAACCTTTGTTGTCTTGTGGTTTGCCGTTAGTATCCCTCTAGTTCATTACAGCAGCTACCATATGCCTCATAAGTTTTTTAACGATCATATTTTCGTTTGAGGTCCAACGAGTTCCCGGTTTAATGGAGCACCACAGTTGTGTTGGCACAAAGACCACCCATCCTAGTAAACGCAATTAGGCACTCCCTCAGAGAAAATAACTCGCTTGACCTTCCTGGACTCCACATGCAATGGAACCATCCAATCATTTACTGTTGTGTACATAAGCTGTCTGCAGGTTGTTCTATATCGTCTTCCAGGGACTATTTTCTGATTTACAAGCAGATCTATTTCAATTGGCTGAACCATCTGGCAACGAGGCAGGAGAAACTGTTCACTGAGGTTTAGGTGCGCTGTAATTTAATTCAATAAATTTAGATAGCATCACTCTTAAACTGCCGCTTCCTATTAATCTTAACACAAAACAAATAATCCAAGAGTATAAGAACAAATTGACTTTTTTCACATCAACTCAACTTGAAGTGCTGGTACCAGTCTATCCTATCCAATTCAATTTTGTGTTATCTATATGGCTCAATTAGCAACTGACATTTTCTCAAAGCACTTTTTTAAGCCCAGTGAATTTAGAGCAAGCACTTATGCAATGAAAATTCATCATCCAGCTTGCATCAGGTTAAAACAGCATACTTTACTTGTAAGATATATGCATCTTACATGTATGCTATATTTCAAAGCTATATTCCAAGGTTGAAACTGAAATGCTTCCATAACTGATAAGAGGCAAGTGAGTGACTTAAATTTCATGTCTGTTCGAGAGTTGGAGTAAGTTTAGGAAAGAACTTATTGCTAAGATAGGTCTACTTGCGAGGAAAAAATACACTTAGAAAAGAAAATCAGACAGAATCTTCAAACCAACTGAGAAAGTTTATTTGTTCATGGGTCATATAACCACTGGTGCAGTTTCTGAGATATTACCAAGAGAAACAATCACTGACATCCATCTGATTGTAAGCGCTTCACTCATGGCCAATTGCTGTGGAGAAATGAAGTGCCTGTCATCATGGGTGGTTGAATGGGGAATTCATATTGACTCTTCCATCTGGAAACATGTGCAGCAGTTCAGCCTGAAGAACATGTTACTGAATGAAACTGGCACAGCAAGCAGCACGGTGGGGAATTCAATTTGAAGGCTTCCCATGAACAGTAATCTCGAGAATCAAGTGCACAGTCAATGAGTAAGCCATGCACAGAACTGTAGATGTGTGTGTGCGTGTGTGAGAGAGAGAGGAAGAGGGAGAGTGAGTGAGTGAGTTAGTGTGTGTGTGTGTGTACATGGATGTGTGTGTAAGAGAGAGAGCGTGTGTGAGTGAGTTCATGTGCGTGTGTGCACATGGATGTGAGTGTGTCTGTGCGTGCATGTGTGTGTGTATGTGTGTGTGTGTGTGTGTGTAGGATGTATGTGTGTGTATGTATGTGTGTGTGTGTATGCCTGTGTGTGCATGTATGTGTGTGTGCGTGCGCGCATGCATGCATGCATGTGTGTATCTGTGTGTTTGTGTGTGTGTCATCCTCCTCATGGCTGTGCATTAAAGCACATGTCCAGCTGTCTGGATCAGCAGGAGTGGGCAGCAGGCCGTTTTGAGTGGAATGCACTTGAGTTAATAAACCATACATCAGACGATGGGTCAGCTCTATCAAGTGACATTGAAAGAGACACAGACATGGACAGACATAGAGAAAGATGGCAGAGGATGAAAGGAGAGGAGAAATGGAGTGGAAAAGGAAGAAAAAGACAGAATTGGCAGTGGAGAAGTGGAGAGGATGAGAAAAAGGGAAGACAAGAAGAGAAGAAAACAGTGAGGGATGAAATGGAGGCGGAGGAATAAGGTTGGGAACAGAGAACCAAGTCCTGTGCTCAAAACCGAAATGGGTCAAATCTTAACTTTGTTTTAGAAATAATTTGAAATGGTTGAATTTCAATGAATTTAATTAATTAAAATTAATGAATTTAATTTTAATTTCATTAATTACAATCTGAATATGGAAAAGAGGTGTAAAAGTGAGCTGTGGATGGGTGCTGTGAAGAGGGCGAGGTGCAGAACTGTGGATGGGTGCTGTGATAAAGGAGAGGTGCAGAGCTGTGGACGGGTGTTGTGATGAAGGAGAGGTGCAGAACTGTGGACGGGTGTTGTGATGAAGGAGAGGTGGAGAGGAGCCTTGCTGCTGTTGTTCAGGAGTGTAAGGAGTGGGAATGAGTTGGCAGTGAGCTCTCATCCTGGGATTAAAGTCAAACAGTGGCACAAACCACAGAGAATAATGATGACTGAACTCATAGGCTAGAGAATGGCAGGATAAGAAGACTCACTCCTAATCTGCTGATGTGATCCCCTCTGAGAATCATCTCTGCCTGATTATCATCTCAGTGCCTCTCAAAAGGAGGTCTAAAATGAGTGATAGAAATACACTGGAGTAAAAGAAATAGACTGAAATGTCTTATATAATAGAAGGGTCCATTAAAGGGGAACCGTCAAACTGTCAAAATCCAAATCATTGAAATAATCCCAGTCCTCACTGAAATAAGTGGGATATTTCTCTATATTGTACAAGAGCAAATAAAATGAACCTATCATGCAGCCATACACTTGCTGTTAATGAATGTGGAATGATGTGCAGGTTACTTCTTCTCGTGTCACAGAGCCAGAGCTGTGATGGAGAGCAGGAGTGGATCACATAAACAAAGCAGAAAGAAAAAGCAGGAAATGGCCAAAGAAAATATCACTTCATGGTTTGACCTCTGGAGAGCCCTCTGTCAGACATGTCATCACCTCAGCACAACCCCCCCCCACCACCATCACCACCCAAGCTTGATGTTTAATGCTAAAACAAGTCCTTTATACAGGTCAAAGGTCAAAAGTGACAAACCAGTGATGTGGCCCATGAGAATGGCTACTCTGATGTCCAGACATAAAGTATATGGGGCACGTGTGTATTTCTCCTAAGCCTGTGTGTGTGTGTGTGTGTGTGTGTGTGTGTGTGTACTTTGGGTATAAAAAGAGTGAAAGAGAGAGAGAGAGGGAAAGAGAGAGAGAGAGGGAGAGAGAGAGAGAGAGATGGGAGCTACAGTCAAATGCACAATGACATATGAGGACAAGACTGGAAAATGACACGTTAAGCCATTTATTTGAAGTCCTTAATCTAATCTTTGTCTGGCACTGTCCTTGGAACTATGCGGCCATAAGTCGACTGGAAAATGCAAAATGGATTCACTGCTAAATTGCAATCTATCAGCGAGTTTGATCTTTTTGAATTTTAATCAGTCATCTTTTTGTTCACCGCATACTGAAACAATTATGCAAGGTAATTTTTATATGCCATTTCACATAGCTGTCACATGCTGAAGCTTGCAAAGTGTACTCCGTGGTCTGCCACTGGCCAGACTTTAGCATAGAACTGTAATGGCATCATTCTCAAACTGTGGAAGACCACATCTAATGCAGACTAGCATTTGGATCTATCCTACTGAAGTACCTTACAAATAGCAGTCAGGAGGCATGGCCAGTTGCTCCTCCTCTAGTCACACTGCAGGCGTCTGATCATTCAGATGTGTCCCCCTCTGTGTCTCCCTCACACTGACAGAGGACAGCTTACAGAACTGGAAAAGATCAGCTCAGAATTTAGGATGTGTCTGAATCCCAGCTTCTTCCATGAGTCCTAAGCACTCAACACTCAATGACTTAACGACCATGAACCAACCTTGCGATTGGCTGATCCATGCTAGTTACGTCATGGATGCAAGGGTTAGGGTTATGAAGGGCTCTGGGATTTAAGCAGTCTTTCCCTAGGGTGCAGTTGCACAGTGAATATCATTTAGTTATGAAGAGACAATTATCTGGAATAAGGGGTTTGTTACTTCACCCTGGTTATTTTTTGTGGTATCTTTGCAAAATACAACCCCAATCAGGTATGGGTTTGCGTGCAAACTCTGCCCTCAAAGTTGCTATTACGGGACGGTGCTCTGTCATTTCTGGAATCTTCTGCAGAGCGGCGCTGATGCCTGCTTTATTGAGCTGTCAAAAATGACATAGCATCCTCTTGAGCCATGGTCTATATTTGCATTCGTCAACCTAGACAGCATTCCCAGTTTCCCCTTTGCTTCTTTGCCACAGCCTATGGGTGGAGGGATGTGGAGTTTTTCCACATTCTTGTGAGGTTCCCAGTCGCTCTGGTTGGGAACCCACAAATATTCCCATTTCTGCCCGGAGCTTGCCTATTTTCATTTGAAACTCGTCTATATGCTAGCCCCTGATCCTGAGATGAAAAGACTGGGAATTGCACCTTTGGATATGAGAGACCCCAGGATTTGTCATGTTTTATTTCCTAAATTGACCCTTTTGTGATTGGGTGTAAGATGCGATGACAGCACAGTGATTTATTGTGACCAAGAGAAAAAAAAAAGTGCTGCGTCGTCTCCAGGAAGTGGAGCCAAATGAAGAGGGCCTCGGCTGAGGAAGGTTTCAGGGTTTGGTGCGTAATTGAAAACACACATTTCAGTGGTGGTGCTCTTGTGGCGAGGCCTAGTCTCTCTCTCTCTCCTCTCTCTTTTTCATCAGACCCAACTCTGTCTTTACTGCCCATGCCTGACAGTGGTGAATTGCCCCATGGGGTAGATTTACAGTAGCCCTCTTTGTTCCTGTGCTGGCAGCCATCTCAGATATCGCCACCGCATCGGCGTACTGCTGACTCTCTTGGAGAGCTGAGTAATTGTTTTTTAACCGGTTTGAGGGAGAGTGGGTGTCTAGGAGTGTGTGTGTGTGTGTGTGTGTGTGTGTGTGTGTGTGTGTGTGTGTGTGTGTGTGTGTGTGGTGGGGGGGCTGGGGAGGGGCTCTAAATTTTTAATAATTTTTTGTTTTTACTTTGGTTTGACAGAGAACACGGTCCTCATTTCAATGACAAGGCTACAAGAGAGAGAGACAGAGAGGGAGAGAGTGCAGTGGGAGAACAGTGGATGGAAAGACAACTGTCTCTACCACAAGGGAGGAAAAAAGAACAAACTATGAAGTGGATGAGGATTCTGGGCTGCTAATGGTTAGCCTTTGCGGACGTGGACTCATCAAATACAAATAGGCATCCCATCAACGACGGAAAAGAAAATGAGTGCTTCTCAAATGCCTCCCATGAGAGGGGCCTCATTTGTCAGTCTGTTAGGGTTAGAGCACTGTCTTGGGGAATCGTGACAAAGTGCCCATTCAGGGGCACAAGGTTCCAGTAAAGATCTCTGGTACTCCTTCCTTGGACATCAAAATGCTCCGCTGGCAGCTGCTTTTGCTGCAAATGCAACTTGCAGTGAATGTTCCTCATGATAGATAGATAGATAGATGTACTTTATTGATCCCAAGCTGGGAAACTCACTTGCAGTTACAGCATGACATGTAGGACAAACACAATAACTGCACAAACAATGTCAATACAAAGAGGAGAAACAGCATAATAAGAGCATAATAAGAAAGAAACGATAGACTAGAAATTGATAGACTCCAGGTGACGTGTTCCTGCTTGCATCAATCTACTTTACCGAAGTTGCTTGCTTTGAAATATGACATTTGTCCTTTTGAGCGAGTGAGTCATCTTTTTGATTTAAACCCTAATATTCTGTTGCATGGGTTTCCAAAATAGTTATTTTCTTATTTTCAAACAAAGCCTTGGCTTGCAAATGAAGTCTAGGCCTTTGCTGAGAGTATACCGGAACAGAAGCTTACCATACCTTGTTCTATGCTTTACCTTGGAATTAATTAGAGCTGGGCTTATAAGATTGGTTTACGTTTCTGCCCTGTTATATCCTGCCACGTTCTATCTTGGACTGCGCTCAGAAACAGTGAGTTTGCATCCAGACCTGCTATTTCATCCTGGCCAGAGCTTTTGTTCCTGAGCACATTTGCAGCTATGATGGATATTCACTGCGTGAAGAAACAACTGGAATCCAAATGGCACAATCTCCGTCCAAAAAGCTCATTATATACTAGCCTCAGGAGCCATACAGTAAGCCAATGAATAATAGTCCAATTAGATTGTGCAATATTTATACAATGGTGAAGGGGAAGATCTAGTGTTATTACACGTTCTGATGTGGTACAACAGAGACACTTCGCCACACATCACTGTCATCATGTGTTGGCAATGCTTCATAACTGGCTTAGTAAGACTCAGTCCAAAGGGAATACCAGGGATTGTAATTTGTGAACAATTAACACTGGTTTTACTTAAAAGGAGACGTGATTGAAACCACCTGAGGGATGGCTGGCAACATCTCCAGTAGCTGAGGTACTTTAAGACACAGACTGATTGTTGAAAATGTATGTTGAATTTCTTTCAAAGGAAAAACAATAGGAATAAATTATTTACCACAGTTAGGTAGTGGTTTTGCATGTCACATAACACATGTGAATTTGGCATGGTGACAATTGGTCATGGAAAACCATATGAAACACTGAATAGACTCACAGGCAGTTTCTTTCTCTGACCACCTTTTGAACTGCAGCAAAACCACCTTGTCGAAAGCCTTGTCTTGTCAACACGTCCATCCTCTCGAGGAGCTCTCCCAAGTATTTTGTAATCGCTCGAGACGAAACATCGAAACATCTCCACCATGGTTTATCACGTCCATCAGCGGGATTCTGCCTTTCAAGGCAAATGAAAGCTGACTCTTGAATGATCTCACTTCCTACGCGTTTGTCTTCACGGCTCTGCAGAGGGCCCATCCCTAATCAGGACCATGTGCTGGAGGCAGGGTGGGGGGTGGGGGTTAGCTGGGCGGGGCAGGGCCGAAATGAGCTGGGACGGGTGGGGCAAGGACCCTGGGAGCGACTGGAGGAACTGGGCCCCGTAGAGACAGACGGCAATTTTTTCCACTGATGTGATAGATAGAGCTGGCACTGAACAAAGCCATGGAGTCCATGTTCAAAAGGTGTGTGTATGTGTGTATGTGTGTGTATGAGCAGTGTTTGTGTGAGCAGTGTGTGTGTCTGTGTGTGTGTGTGTGCGTGTGTATTGGGGGTGGGGGGGGGGTCTGTGAAGCCCTTGCAGCCAATATGAATTTGTCAAACAGCTGGATGCGTAAAGGAAAGCAGAGCTATTGAAACCAGCGGCCTTTGCAATAGGAAGCTGGGGGCTGATGGGGGTTGGGGTTGGGGGGTGATGGATGGGGATGGTGGGGGTGAGGGAGAAGGTTGAGGTGTGATAAATCTGAGTGGTGGAAACTTGGCTCCTGGCTTTCCACATGGCCTACTGTGCTGCCCGCTTCGACCTGAGCGTGCGTCTGTTTCCAATATGACACAGTCCTGTTTCAAAGGGGTTTTGCCCTCTCCTCCGTCCGTACAGGCATGCCTGTCTCAGAGACTGTGAAGGCTCAGCTTTACCTTACAGTACTGTGTCAGCGCACTTTAAAAAGCATGGCAGCGTTGAACGAAATAAGTGGAAAACTATAGGAAAGATTGCATTTCCAACCCATAAACTCATAGCTATTGCCTGCTACTTACACCTTTGTCTTACAAGAAAGAACAGATCTGTATCTAAGTAACAGAGAAGTCAAATGATCATTGCTAGAGGATTCTCTGAAAACTGTTATGCACACTTTAAAGGGATAATGGCCGACAAAGTGTGCTGTTATACAAAATGAACAAACGAGGCAGAGGCAAATAACTTGATGACGGCGAAGGCGAACTTTCTCCACCAAGTTCATTAATTCCATATCACAGCACACCTCATACAATTTACTATGAATCTGATTAAATGCTACAAACTGCATGTTCAGCAACATGAGACTAAGGATGGTCACATTGACTTTGATCACAGTTTTGGCACTGTTTTCTCACACGTACACTCACTCAAGCCCACTGTAATCTTGCAAAACGCACCTACATCACTGGGCTGCCAAAACAGGCAAGTCTGAAAAAAACAGCAGACTCTCTCTCTCTCTCTCTTTCTCTCTCTCTCTCTCTCTCTCTCTCACACACACACACACACACACACACACACATACTGTGTTTTCCTCTCCCTAACCCCTAATATAGGTGCCTTCCTTGCCTATAAATATTCAGACAGAGTTGCCACTGCACACTAAAAGCGCTGAGGCAGAGGACCCTGAAGTGAGGTTTGTGAAGTTTGCCAAGAGCTACTGTTATCGCCCAGCCCTGACCGCCACTAACCTTCAACTTTTAGTGGAGGGATGCTTCTTTTTTTTGGGCTTCCTCTTTTTTTATAGGACTTTTATAGCGCCATAAAATCTTAACTTATGAGTTCAAATAGGAGCCGCAAACATGAAAGCTGAGGAGAATTTATAATTATGCTGTGAAACTGCGGTCTGGCAACATAATGAAAAGGAGATAGCCAGAGGCAGAGAGGGAGGGAAGGAGACAAAGAAGTCGTGACCTTGAGGTTACCATGACTCCCTTTTTGTTATCTAGGGTTGGAAGTAACATGAAGTGGTTTCTGATTTGTAGAATCTGCATTAAATGTGAGAAAAGATCCCACGACTCAAGACCATAAATCTCTTTTATTTGCCTTCGATTACTTGTTCGACAACGGCACAGAATTATGCAAAATGGTGGAAATTATCACTGTTTTAGTGTTGTTTTAGTGTTGCAATCTAACCCTAGTGTTGTTTTAGTGATGCAATCTAACCCTAACCCTAACCCTTTCATCATAAAATGATGAAACAATCCCTGACTCAGATGGGTATGCATTTTGGGACAAAATTTTATCAGCTATCTGGGCCGTAACACGTTGCTTGCACTCTGTGAGCTCTCTCAAACTCTGTTGCTGGTTGAGTGTTTCATTTGCCATGCATTAGTTAGAGGGGTGGGCAATGTCAGGCGTAACCAGGGGAGACTGGATCACGACCAGTGGGTCTAACGATAGCTTTTTACGATGGTGGCGACCAGAGTAGATCAATGGGGTGGTACTGGTTGTGTGTGTGTGTGTGTGTGTATGTGTGTGTGTGTGTGTGTGTTGGGGGGCAGCATGTTCTGGGGTTTGAGAGGAGCCAGAAATACAGCTGAGACTTCCTCTTTTTCTCCTCGCCTCTTAATTGGAACAGCTGGGTTGAATTTGGATCTTGGGAGGCAGTGCTTTTCCAGGACCGGACCCGGCCGGGCTGAGCCTGGTGCCGCTCACTCACAGCAGGCAGGAAATGGGTGCCGAACAGGTAACCACTTTGAAGTCAGTGCTTTAAAGAAAATGATTCATTGTGTGTGTGTGTGTGTGTGATTGAGCACATGTGGGTATGCACATACACAATTTTTTCTGTAACAATGACTGTTAAGTGCATAAAAAATTCTTTGCATAAAGTTTATATCCTACTCTCTAAGCTCCATCTGTGAAAACAGAAGAACTTTGAGTAATGTTGGAAATTTCCTGACTTTCATATTTGGACCAAATGACAACCCATGCAAGCAGCATTTAAAAATCCATCCAGAAAAAGGTTACCTTGCCCCCTTTATAAATGTACTGTAAAGCCAGAACATTACCGCTCAGAAACATGGCTTACTTTTAAATAATTCATGTTTTGACTTAGACAGAATGATTATTTGGATAAAGGAAGAAAAAGAAACATCCTTCATGAAGTCCTCTGAATTGACAGAGGCCTAAAATAAACAGAGACATCTGAGGGAAGGATGAGACAAAGTCGTCGGAGCCCTGGAGGACTGGATTGTTGTTTTGAAAGGCAGCAGTGCTTTTGTTCCCTTTTCCCAAGTTTTTTTTAAACTTGTCTGTCAGGGGCCGTCGGGGGCCGTGCGGCGCGTGTGAGCTGGCACAGGGGCCCCTGCAGCTGTGCCGAGGGCTGGCCACCGAGGAGCAATTACACCAGCCCCAACATCCCCCCAGTATCCCATCAGCCACTGCTGCATGGACATCAAACAGCTCCATTAAGGGGCCTGTGAGAAGATACATGAGACGTCTGGAAAAAAAGTAGATCGTTGTTGTGCAACTTTGGGCATGTGTGTGTGTGTGTGTGTGTGTCTGTGTGTTTGTGTGCACATCTGTCTGTGTGTGTGTGTGTGTGTGTGTGTGTGTGTGAGAGAGAGAGAGAGAGAGAGAGAGAGCAAGCATAAGATTGTATGTAATGTGAGTAAGTATGTACTGTATGTGTGTGAGCATGTGTGTGTACCTGAGTGAGAGTGTGTGTCTGCCTGTGGTTCATGTGCCTTTTTCTTTTCTAATCCCCAAAGGAACCCCCCCTCTCACACACACACACACACACACGTGCACACACACACACATGCACACACACACACCTCCCCTCCACCACTACCACTCTACGGTCTGACCTGATGCCTCCTGTTCCCTGTGTTCCAAAAACCCAGCCTCCATTAGCCTGATTTCCGGGCTAGCCGGCGCTATCAGCAGACGACAGGATGAGGGATGATCCAGACATGGCAGCACAGGTAGCACGCTTCACCTCCGTCCCCCCGCCAGCGTGGCGCTTGTGCTCGGCTCGGGTTCGGCTGGGATTCGCACGTCAGCCCTCCCAGCGTATCCGCCTCTCCCGTGGGTCTGGGCTCTGCGCGTCTCCGTAACCCGTGGAGACCATTGGAGTGTTATTATTGGTCAGAAGTTGCTGCTCCGAGTGGCGAATGGAGTAGGGGCTCAGCAGGAGGGGAACCAGCACTCTCCCCGTCCTCATCAATCTCTGCCAGGGATACGCATAAGCCTACACGACTCCACTGGAGCTGTCCAGCCACACCTCTCTGCAAAACCTGGGATTTATTAGACAGTTCTCAGGTGTGTGTGTGTGTGTGTGTGTGTGTGTGTCTGTATGTATTGTATGTGTGTGTGTTAGTGAGTGTAGGTTTCTGTGTGCATGCATGTACTGTAAATGAATGAGTGTGTGCTTGTGTTTTCCTGTGTGTGTGTGTGTGTGGTGTGTGTTTCCTGCCCGTGGTTCCTGACATCCTGGTTCCTATGCCTGTCCTTGTGCAATGTCTCCAGTGTCTGTCATACAGGATTATGCCAGCCAAACACACTTTGCTCCCAATGTTACCACAGCTGCCATGCATTTCCTCTTGCTATTTTTGCCCAGCGCCACACCTTTCCACACACACACACACACAAACACACTCACAGACACCTGAAACCATCATATAGACATGTGTCATTTTGACACCAACACACCTTTTACTGGTTATTACTCTCATTGCCACATGTTTTCAAAAGCATTGCCAATAGCTGCTCTTTAAGCTTAAGTTACGCTAAATACTTCCTTTTGAAAATGGACTTCTGCTTCGGCTTTGAGAGGCTCTGGTCTGTTCCACTATAGCCACCTGTTGAAGCCTCACGGCATGTGTGTGTGTGTGTGTGTGTGTATGTATGTGAGGTGTGTGTGTGTGTGTGTGTGTGTGTGTGTATTACTGGGGCCTGTACTCTTGGAAGAGTCTCTCCTCACCTCTCCGCTTGGACGCAGCCGTGGTGGAAAAAGAAGAGTGGGAACTATAAATGAATTAAAGGCAAATTCACAGTCATTTTAAAAGTGTGCTCTCACCGCCGGAGCCAAGTCTAAAAGCACTCCAGCACAACAATGGCCCCCGCGGCCAGACAGACGCTTTGGGTTTATGCTGAGGGAACGACTTTCTCAGAGGACGATGTGGAGGGGAGGGAAGAGAGGAGAGGAGAGCAGAGGAGAGGAGAGGAGAGGATGTATCCGCAGGCTCATGGGAGGAGGGACATTATTACCAACCACACTGATGATCACAGGGAAAAGGGAAGGGAATTCACTTAGGCCCGATCATGGCCACATTCAACTGTTATTTGATAATGAATCATGCAGAGAGAATGGGAAACAGGTGGCTGTTGGAGATCCCTTAATTCTGTGGGGATGGCTGGAGGACCCGTAATGATGCACATCACTGCTCAGTAAAGGGAAAAGGACCTCTTAATAAGCCATTTTAACTGAGCCCCCTCCCCTGTCTGGGAGAGTCAAGGGTGCCGTAAGACCGAGGCGTGGCTGAACAAGTTACAAAAGCTTACTGGGGATCTGGGGTGACACACACATGGCACTCACACTGGTTCACACACACACACACACATACTTACACACACACACACACGCACGACAATCACACTGGTTCACACACACACACATACAGAAATACACACACACACACACACACATGACAATCACACTGGTTCACAACACATACACACACACACTCACATAGACACATGGCAATCACACCAGTTCACATCTGTGGGGGGAAAGTGAGGCTGCTGGACTGTAAACCGGGAACCCAATGGAGGTCTGGGGAATAGCATTCTCTGAGAAACTTCATAAGCCAGTACTGAGGTACCAAAGAGCCTCAGGAGGTCTCTCAGTAAAAGGGTTAACAGTCGTATGGACAGCTGCACGTGTTGAATATTACTAAATTGACTGAGTTTTTGACAGACATCCACATTTTTTCTACATTAATAAGACCCAGTTGTACAGGTTGGCTCAGTGAGGGACTTCATCAGAGAACTCTGGCTGCCAAATGCCACAGATGTAACATAACAGCTTTCACCTCCTTAATGGACTGATTTCTGATTTAGTCTAATTTACTCTGTTGGAGAGCAGGCCGCAAAGGGATGCCTACACCCTGCAGATCCACTAAATGCCGAGAATGTATCTAAAGCAACACTGCAAAAAAAAAGTGTGCCACAATATGAGACGTGTGTTTATTTGAATTAATTTTGCTATCATCCTCCAATCCATTCTAACTAATGGTCATATGAGAGAAATATCATAGATGTATATGTATCTATATACAGTTGAGATCAGTGGGACAGATCAATACAGTCTCATTCTCACCAACTGTCTATGCTCTCTATATGCTGTCATGGCTATGCTCTCTATAATTTTCTTGTGGTGTTCACCATCCAATCAAAATGCAAGGAAAGGTTTCCCAGCATGCCACTGTCAATTATATTGTCAGGAATCTAGGCATTCTAGCAAGCCAGCTGTGCTTTTGTTGCAGCAAGGTTTTTGTGTGTGTATGGATTTATCTTGGTAGTGACTCTTTGTTCAGTCTGCTCATTGACTGATACATTAGTGCACATTTTTCACCGTAATATTGCATGATCATGATATTTGGTTGCTGAGAGCACTTAATGTTCTCATTGTTTAATGACAATAAACTGAAATTGATGCATGAAACCAAAATCAGGTATTCTGTGAGTCTGCCACCATCATCCCTTTTCCTTGACAAGAATCACTTAGAGACGCCACACAATGTTTTTATTTTTTTCGTACCCCCCCAAAATGGCCGCCATCCAAAAAAATCCCACATCATTTTTCCCTCCCTAAAAGCCCTCCACTGAAGCCTTAAGCCCAAGCTGCACTCTGGGCTCTCCTGACACAAATTGTGATGTTTCTCTAATGGGCCTTGAAAGAGCTGCCAGAGCCATACTCCATTCAGACTGCCCTTTAATTTGTCAAATTAATGCCCCATTCCATTCGGTGAGGCCACCAACCCCCCCGCCGTAATGGAACTTGGGCTCCCCTTGTACTTACCTCTCACTCCTCCCCTCCTTTTTCTTTTTCTCCCTTTTTTTTTTTCTTTTGTCATATCTCCACCACCTCCCACTCTCCCTCCCTCCCTTTCTCACACAGGCTTCCACCTTTCCTTTCATGGCAAGGCCACCTGGGCCCTTTTTGTGTGGCTCCGCAGGGCGTCTGTTCCGTGCGGCTCTGTAGGATGAGGCTATTAATGTGTTCTCTTCAGAAGAAGACGAAGAAGAGAAAAAAGCTATTTTTTCTCCTTTTTAAGCAATAGGCATGCTGGAC
The DNA here is from genome assembly GCA_015244755.2 of Tenualosa ilisha. Classification (NCBI taxonomy): domain Eukaryota; kingdom Metazoa; phylum Chordata; class Actinopteri; order Clupeiformes; family Clupeidae; genus Tenualosa; species Tenualosa ilisha. The sequence goes on from PYXC01000001.1 coordinate 4,297,792, forward strand.
TGCTGCTTCTGTAGATGCATAAAAGCCATTAGCGGGGGAAAGGGTGGAGGAAGAAGGGGGGCAAGGAGGACAGAAAGAGAGGGAGTATGGGGCATAGAAAGAGTGAGATGGAATGATGAATAGAAATGGAGAGAAAATGACGGCGGGGGGGGGGGGGGGGTCAGAAAGAGTGCAAGCCACCAAGAAACAAATGAGCAATAGAGAGGACAGAATGACAGATAGATAGAAAGAGAAGGAATCATTACCAAAAGACTAGAGAGAGAGAGAGAGAGACAGACAGACAAGACAGACAGAAAGACAGATAGACAGGCAGACCGGCAGATTGTAAGAAGCAAAACAGAGAAAAAAGCAAGTGCATAGGAGTCAGAATGTGTGTGAAACAGAACGGGGAGAAGTGAGAGACAAAAAGAGGGAAAGGAAGAGGAAATAGAAAAACAGAGGAAGAGAGAAAGAATGGGACAGAGAAAACGGGACAGACACAGACAGAAGGAGAAAGCATAAATAACAGAGAGCATTTGGACACTCCGATGAAAACACACAGACGAGAGAGAGACACAGAGAGACACAGAGAGAGAGAGAGAGAGAGAGAGAGAGAGAGATTTTTTGCGCTGCCCTGTGACATACTGTCCATGTTTGCGGGCGGGGTGGGGTGAGTGTGCTGTGTCATAAATCACTCTGATTCATGACCCCTCTGCCCAGACTTCACCTCTGACACTTAACAGCCTCCTTAAAGGACAACACATTAGTCTTAGGAATTTCACTTGACAAATATGCCATGAGAAGTCACCCAGAACAGAAGCGAAAGTGTCATCTGTGATATTATACAGTGGACAAGTGAATGGTGAGGTGTGTGTGTGTGTGTGTGAGAGAGAGAGAGAGATGTGTGTGCGTGTGTCTGAGATGGAGAAAGAGACAGAGAGAGAGTGTGCGTGTGTATCTGTGTATGTGAGAGAGAGATCTCCTGTGTGTGTGTGTGTGTGTGTGTGTTACTGGGACCTGTGTGTGTTACTGGGTCTCTCCTCACCGCTGGGACGCAGCCATAGTGGAAAACGAGTGGGAGTGGTGCCTGTCTTATTGCCACATGTGCTCTCTGTAGAAGAATGCAATCTGGCCATGGGCCTGATGCCTGCCCTGTGATTGGCTAATCCAGGATTAGGAAATAAAAGTCCTCGTTGGAGCTTCAGGGTCAAACGTCTAGGTCCACTGAATAACACAGGACTATAGGAAAAAAACTCTTCCCATACAACTTTTACATACAGTAAAGGCTGACCTCATGAAGAAGCTCAGAACTTTCTGCCAAAATGTAGTAGCTTACCAACCAGACGCTTCTGACAAGCGGAATCAGCAAACGACTGGAATAACAAATATTAGCAATAAAATGACCATCATCAAGACAGGAATGTGGCATCCAGAGTGTAAAATGCCAACACCAGTCAATAAAAGTGTTCTCAAAAAGCAGAAAGGGACACATTGCTTGGCAGCTGCTAGTTTGAATGAGAGCTAAGTAGTTCAGACAGTATACAATGTGTGTGAGTCCAGACAATGTGTGATATGCTTGTGTCTGTGTGTGTGTGTGTGTGTGTGTGTGTGCGCGCGCGTGCAATGTGTGTGATAACCCTCCAGCTGGCAAATTAGGGAGGCGCTGATTTAAGCTGCAGTTTAGAAATTTCCAGCAACCCTCAGGAGTCCAGTAACGGCCTAAATGAAATGATGGATGAAGGGATGGAAGCAGAGAAAGACTTTTACTGTTCAGGAGAGTTGTGTTCATGGTGATGAGGACGAGAGAGAGCGAGTCTTAAAGATGGCTGCACTCGCCTTTGATATTTCTATACAGGCAAGGCCTCCTGCAGGGAGAAGGGGGCCCTCAGAGGAGCCCTGCTGAAGTGTATTTACTTATTGCGCTTCCCTTGTTTGATATTTATAGAAATCAAATACAAATTTATAAGTATCTGATAGGGACTGTGACAGATATTAGTGTCTCATGTCTCATGGCAGTTCTGACTGATTTCCTGCAATGTGTGTGTGTGTGTGTATGTGTGTGTCTGTGTGTGTGTGTGTGTGTCTTAAAGATGTTTTCATGTGAGATGTTCCATAATGTAAACCCACCTGCTGTCCTAAATGTGGCAGAAAAACAGACAGAGGTCCAGCAGCAGTGACCCAAGCCCTGCCAAAACACAGTGCCTGCCATTCAAGCATGATGGAACAGGAAGTGACCTCACTGTTAACCAATCATTGCCCAACTATCAAAAACCCCACAGGGTCAGGAAATGTTTTACACATGTAAACACTATTTTGGCTGTTGTGCACTCCACATGACGACAAACTCCCTATGACAATTTGGAATAACAAAGCAGATGTTTTTTAAAACTGAATGTGCCATTCATTGGCAATTCTAGGCTACATTTAACAGCCAACAACCAACTACTGATAAATTCAAAGGCCATTATCCACTTAAAGCAAACCATTCATTTAATTTAGATTAATTGCTGTTATTGCAGTTGATATTCAGTCCATTTCAATAGAATATCTCCAAAAGTGTGTGTGTGTGTTTGTGTGTGCATGTGTGTGTGTGTGTGTGTGCGCATGTGTGTTTTGGACTCGAGTTCTCATTTGCTAGTTCGGTGGCCGTGGATTGGTCCACGGTGTGTAGACTGCCTGAGAGAGGCCACAGGTCACATGTGTGGAGTAGCTGTGAAATCACGGTGGAAAATGTGACCAGTCCTAAGTGCTGCCAGCCCAGGTGTGCAAAAACCCATTACTGAAGTTCAAACCTTTTAAGCAGGCAAATCCCCTGTGCCCCACCAAGGAAGCTTTATGAAAGAGGAATTTAATCCTCAAGATGAAGGCTCGGAGATTGTGGACATGGCGCAGGTGGGCCCAATGTGGTCACCGGTGATAATTGCTGTGCATGTTTTAATTAAAATTTAATTAATGCCAAATGCCCAGGAGTTTTGTTTGCATTTAAAATTTCAACAAGTTACATTTTTCATTTACACCTCGGAAAAACAAGACTTCAGCGGGTATGGAGCATCACCTCAGAGGGCATGTTAGCCATTGCTAATTTACACACTACAGATGCACAGGCACGCAGTCAGCAGATGTTAGTTAAAACAAAGTAATGTGTGTGCTTTCCCCTGAAACCCATGAGGCAGTGGTGTGTCACAGATGGGGTAGTTCTGAAATGGAGAGTAGGTTGGGGATTTTATATCAAATTAATCAAAATCTCTTTTTTGGAGTGGATCGGGGGTGAATACCAGTTCAGAGCGCCCAAAAAATGTTGGTTGTGTATGACTCTTCCTGCTTCTAATGGGTAATATCATCTTATTCTTTTTCTCTTAACCATAGCCCATCGTGAGTTGCTGTAGAGGAATCTGATATTTAAATTGTTCCAAGAAAGAGCGAATGTCACATCTCTTTGCTGGAGACCTGCCAGCAACCATTCTGTTAATGAAAACTGTGAGAATAAAATGCCCTCAGTCAGTCCTGCTCAAAAATTGTGAGTGGTTTTTTGATTGAAAAATTACTTTGTGTGTGTGTGTGTGTGTGTGTGTGTGTGTGTGTGTGTGTGTGTGTGTGAGAGAGAGAGAGAGAGAGAGAGAGAGAGAGAGAGGAGGGAGAGGGAGCTGGCAGTGACAGACTTTGCAGTGACTTGGCAGTACTGGTGGGGCAAACCATGAATAAATGTCACTTCAATACAAAAATGAAGCCTGCTTGTTATAATTGGCATTTAATGTGCTGAGCTAATGCATGTGTTTTGCACTCTCGGCTGGGAAACCTAGGGCTGGCCTGGGACTGAATGGAGCTCATTCAGCGTGGAGGGAAAAATAGTCTAACCTCTATTAGTGTAAGGTGACAGAGCCAAGCCAAACAGATATCTTTTCCTCGGCTTTGCAGCCTGGCCACTGTTGTGGCAACTGGAAGCAGGGATTTTGCAAACATTTTCAGAGCCCCAGTTCATTAAGAAGTCGTTTGTTTCAGTAAGGGATCACATAGTCAGGTGAGTCTCCTGGGTAGATTTGGATCTTCTCTTTCCTAATTTTCTTACATTTGACTACATGTTAAAGGGGCTGGTTACTAATTCAGTGAAAAGATGTTAATAGTTTAGCTCAACAGCCAGTGACATTACATCCCTGTTTCCATGTTCCTGAATCACAATTTTGATTGGCTGGAATAGTTGGAATTGTTTGTTATGTTATGTTTGTCTGCTGTTGTGTATGTCTGTTATAGACTCTCAACCTTTTGGCCGCAATGACGAACAAGCAAAAATTACACTGTTAACTTGAATTTGATCTTCTCTTTACTGGTGGACTCATTCAGATCATTAAATCAACATACATTACATGTGTCAAAATATATAAAATATACTGCATCAAATTAGACCACCAATTAGACCATTACATCACCCACAAAATTTCCCATTCATAGAACTATGCCTGGGCATTATGAACACTTGATTTGTTTGGAGTTTGCAAAGAGGGCTAAAACGACAGCTGAAAAACCCAGCGAAGAAATTTGCAGTTTGACAGATCAGTATTCTGGACTGTATGTTGATCTCTGTCTACAGCCTAGTGATCACTTCATTTTCTTACTTAAATAAGTCATAAAGCATTTGTATATATTTCTGTGGCTTATTGTTGTACTGTTTGATGTATCTCTGCCAACTTCACATTCCCAGTCCACTTACAGCTGCATCCTAAGAAATTCATTTTGAAGCCAAAGTCTAGATAGATAGAGGCTGTGTCTGGCAGGGATTCACTGGTAATCTGATGTAAAGCAGGGCCAGAGCCAGCCCATATCTGTGATCACAACCAGATCAGTGCCAGAATGAGGCATTTGCAGTTACTGTGTCTGCTGCCCTTCGCACAGGAGTGGCTCTCTGTCTTTGGCAAACCTCACTCTAATTTGTGTTTTGGAACAGTGGAGGCCAACAGGTATCTCACTTGCAATGAGATTAGCACAATCACATCATTAGCTGCCCATGTCTCCCACTTTAGCACACTGTAGGCATGGGATAAATATTCGAATGTGAAGCGCTGCTCTGTGTCAAATAGCTTCTGCCCTCAGAGATACACATCCACTCTCTCTAATTAAAGGATTTAATGTGTGAGAGTAAAGAGGTGAACGTGATGAAGTACTTAGCAGGGTCTGCCATACTTTTTTTACAGCTACTTTGCATGGTTTTGGAGTTACGTGACTGGAGCAATATATCAGAAGGAAGCTGCTGAGTCGGTGTGCCTCGCCAAACTTTTCTAAGACAGACCTTTTTTTCAGAAAATAAAGTCCATTAAATTCTTGCTAACATTTGACCACCTCCAGAACTTAGACAAGATGACAGCAAGTTTGAGATTTGAAAGAAAAAGCTATGTGTGATCTCACAATGCCCCCCCCCCCAAACACGCACACACACCATCAACCCCCCACCACCACCCTTTCCCTTCAATTAGAAAAAGGATGACAGGGGTAAGCTGGTGGCTGTGTGTCTCTCGTTGCCAAAGACCGAGAGCTCTATTTAAGAATATATGAGTCATGGGGTGGGGGGTTGGTCAGCCTTAATGTTCAAAAGCACTCAAGTCAGACCTTTTTTGTGAAGTGTACCAGTGCTATCCTATTAAGATGAGAAAATATAAATAGTCTATGCTCATATATTCCTTAAAGAGGCCTAAGAGAAAACTCAAGTGTGCAAGTTCATAAGGTCTAAATATATTTCATTGTCTGTGTGATACACAGAGTGAAGCAACATGAGAGACGAGTGAAGTGCTGTTTTTTCCACTCAAGTGGATCAGAGATGAAAAGAGGCAAGGGGAAAGTGCTGAATTTATGCATCTGCAATGAGCAACAATGACATGGAGGGGAGATCCCACGTTTCTGCCAGCAACACATCTGGGATTGGTCTGATAAGAGTTGCACACGGCACGTTTGTGTAATTGAGTAATTTTCGCCATGGTGCAGTCAAGTTTCCAGCACTCTGGCTGGACCAAGCGATGCAGAGGGAAAGGCAGGGAAAGGAGTTCTTAATTATCATGGTCCTACTAGTCATTAGCTCAAACCAAAGCTAGCTGATGACTCCCAGATGAATGAATGTCAGAAACCACTTCCTCTCCCTGAGCCTTTCGTATCATTTTGACCCGGCATGTATTTGTGGGATGTGGCATATGCTTATACAGCAATTGCTAGGTGCATTTCTACATTATGATGGTTTTTGTCCTTTTTTCATGGAAACTTAATACTGTACCATGACAATCAGTGTTGCTTGATTGTGTCAGCCCTTCATTGTGTGTGTTCAACCATATAACCCGAGACAGAGGCCACTCGTCAGTGGCCTCTCATCAGTGAGTGTATGTGTGTGAGTGTGCAGTGTGATGCACTGGAGGTTAACAGGTCAGTAAGTATTTTGGGAGAGGCTGCATTTAGCTGCCAAATGCATGAGAAAATTACAGTTTTATTCTCAATACCACAATTCAGCGTTTCACCAAGCAAGTATTTTTGGTCATCGCTGGTTTTCATCTTAAGGTAAAGCAACAAGGTAGGAGGCTGTTTTTACTGCAAAATTATACTGAAATTTAATTTCCAAAAATGAAACAATCATCCCTTAAAATGTTACACAAATTGGATCATGTGGTAGACTTGTGTATTGCTTGGATTGAAATGTCTCTTGTTCTATGGTACACTTAGTCCAGGAATTTCAACAGTTTTCCAAGACAAATGCATGGACATCATGGTACTATTAATCTACAGCAAATCCTCTGTTTTGCTATAAAACCCAAATATTTCTGTTCCCGTCTTTTATAAGAGAGATAGCAGATAAACCAACAATAACAACATTTAATACATTTAATTCACCACCTATAGGGAAACATTTTATCCTAAGGTGACTCAGGAATTAGAATTAAATTATATTTGACGTCTGAGCAAATAAAATCCATTTAATAGACTGATAATACCATGTTCTGTGGTGCAATGGCACGTTTTATGACTTTGAGTTAAACTTGTAAAATATGGTAAGGATCCTGTTCAAGTGCAGCCTCTCATTCAGCACTTTAGCTCAAGTGGGATGTGATAGTTGGACAGATCTATGAATCAAAATCACGTCTAGTGCTGATAGAAAGAAATTAACAATGTGAAAGCTCTATAATCTATATTCTATACATGAAAGTTCTATACTGTATATATGATCCTTCTGTTTTTATCCTAAGGCAAGGCATTTGACTTTGGCTGGACAAAATTTTTAGAAAGCCAATGTCACACACATTTTTACAACAGTCCCCACAGGTTAAGCAAATTCAGGGCCATTACAGTTTTATACCCCTTGGGCAATGCTGGTGTTGTGTTCAGCACCGATAGAGAGCTAAAAGATGAATGAGATTCTCCAGTGAGAACTTACTTCTCACCCAACCTGCTGGGTTCGAGACAGCTCCTGCACAATATCACAAAAAAGCAGTCAACACTTGCTCTCCGAGTTCATACGGCTATTTATGCAATGGACAAAAACCACCAGGGATGGTCAGGCTCAAAGCCATGGAAAGTTAAACACTTTAGAAGGTCTTGGCTCTGCTTGTGTTGGACCTGAACGCACCAATGAATGGCAGCCATTTTATTTATTTTTTTTCCTGAAGTGCCGTTCAACCACCCAGGCTGGTTTGCGTACACCCGTGCCAAACCTAGTGCCCCCAGGTATTTGAAAATGTGATTAATTTCAGGCAGCATTCCATGCATTTGAAAATCGGATTTGTTTTAGTTATGGGAGTGATTGACAGTGGCTCAGTGAAGTGTATACTGTAAAAAATTGAGGAAAGTGTACTGAGAAGTGTGCCTCCTTTGCTTTGTTGCTGTCGTATATCTTTCATATTTTATTTACTTTTCATTTCCTACAATATTATCATATTAATAGCCAGTTATAGCAAGCAAAAGATGTTAATAAAATTGTTATAAATACTTTTCTGTCTTTTTAGTGAATTAGAAAGGTTTTATGTACTCTTTGATTAGAATAGGCTGCATTTATATAGCAGGACTTTTAACTTTAAGAGTCTCTCCTAAAATGACTCTTCAAACTCTTTGGCAGTTGGTTGGCGTCTTGTTCATTTGGCCCGCTCGCCGTCATGTGCGCTAAGCCCTTATGGCCATGTGGCTTTGTTGTTTTGCCTTTGTGTTTTCGAGCGATGTGCCAAGTCCAGTTCCTAATAATGAGGGTGACGATAGCTCAGAGTCCTCAGAGAGACTTCTCCATACTCCATGTCAGTTACCTCACCACAGTCTCCCAGGCCAGCGCCCACATCTATAAACTTTTATATGTGCAATGCTGCTGCCAAGACACTGAGACACATTTGATGATTCACTGTAATGTTGTTCTTTTTTTTGTTTAGTTGCTCGACAAGTTCATGTGGCATCGTTTTTATGGGAGATGGCTTACATTTGGAGAGTACAAAAATCTTCAAAACTGAACAAGTAGTGGCGAGCCAAGACTTTAAGAAGATGTTCATAAATGGTGATAGTAGCACGGATGGAGGCTTCTATACATTCTTGTACTCTTTCTTGGATCCTGTTCTGTGGAGCCTTTCCTGGAAAAGGTCATGTGTAAATGCAAATGTTTCTGTTCTTCCAATCCTGACCAACAGAAATGAAGGAGAGCACAGATCAAAGACACATTGAGTGAAGGAAAACAAAACTGTATCAACAGACACAACACAGCAGTTGTCAGCTTAGCAAGCATTTTTTTCTCATGGGTCATCACAGTGACACAGAAGTCTGATATAGCACTTCACTGTGGGAGAGACACCACTGTGAGACCATTCTCTTTTGATAAAAAAGGTCATGTTAAAATCTCACACCATGTCAGGCGTGGCCTTCAGAAAAATAGCAATGTGACAGGAGTCATAAATGTCAGAGCCATTACTGAATCAGCTAACTGCCTCTTATAGCTTGCAGAGTGGTCCATATAAAAGGGTAGCCACAAATGCAAAATTGCATTATTATTATTAATTTGCATTACGTTAATAATTGTTAACATTATTATTATTACAGATGTCAACGTTAAAGCTAAGTGCCTTGCTCAAGGGCAACACAGTGGCAAGTGGGAACGAAACCAACAACATTTCTGGCTGCTGTATGCTAGCCTGGCTCCCTAGCCACTAGCTTATCATTAATGTGACTGACTGATTCTAAGAGGCGTATTTATCAAACAAGAACACTGCACACCAGTCCATATGAAGTCGAAATCGAGTCAGATTGAATAAATCAGTAATGCTGAGCTCACAATCCACCCCAGGTAGCTGCTAAGTCTGACAAACAGGTTTTGTGCCAGATCCATAGCTAGTTCACAGGGAGCTGAGCTGCTTGTTTCTACTGTAAAAAGCCCATGTCGGCACAGAGCCAAGCTATTTACGGTGTGGGGGGGGGGGCACAAGAAAAAAAAAAAAGTGCTGATCATCACGGCGGGCCTGCTGCACCTCCGCTCGTGAGTAGGCACCAGAGTAATTAAACACATCTGCATGTTTGCCTTGGCAGGGGCTGGTGGGAATCGTGCCTCCAAAGCACTCTCCGGTGGTCCCGGCGCTCTGCGATTGCAGCAAGTCATCACTCACAGAGATGATCTACGGCTCCCCGATCCACCAAATCAACCCCCACCCTCCCTTCTCCCGCCATGCTCTCACTGATCCCCACCGCACGCTAATGAGGACTGAGAGGCATAGCGAAAACACGGGCTGCAAATCTGGAAACGCTTCTCTCCTCCTCATCGCTCGTTTTGCCCGCTGAAAGTGTGCGGCAAAGCTTTTGTGGACAAGCCTTTGTATTCTCCTTAATATTAGACAAAGTGGGAAACCACTGACAAATTGCTAAAGGTTTTTCTCAATCATCGCACAATCTGCTGCAGTAAAAGTAATGTATTTTGTGGCAAGAGATGTTTTGAGTAGAGCTACAAATTGTTTATGTGTAGCCTACCAGAGATGAGAGAGAGACAAAACAGACAAGATATATGATGGGTTTAGACGGTTGTACATCCTAATTCATTTCATTTCCAGCTGCAAACATCACCAGTGCTTAGTTTACAGCAAATCTTTCACTAAACCACATTATTTTTGAGTAGTTCTATGATCAAAAGTGTCTGCAGTTTACAGCATGTATTGTGTCACTTGTTTACATTTTATGTCCCCGAACAAGTTATTTTCTCAGCACTTGAAATATGGAAAACACAGGAAAGTACTATAAAGAGGCACACACCATGTGAAAATGGAAATCCTATAAAGAAACACACAACTACATACCATACCATATAAACGTACAAACTCGGAAGTCCCACAAAGACACACACACTAGACTACCCTATACAAATACATGAGCACAATACTGCACATGTGAAGGCTTTTAAGAGAGGATACTCTTGTTCAGAGGACTGGTAGGGCAGCACTGCACAGCAGTACAGTGGAACAATGGTCACTGGAGACCAATTTCAAAAGTGTTCAATTTTTTTTGTGCTTGTTGCTCAGTGACCCACACCGCTTACAACAAATGTCACTTACGTGCTTGTATGTAGGAATCCGAGAGCATACATTGACCCAACTCACCTAACTTCACACATCAGCTTCAAAAATCGATAACTCTTTGCCATTGGTCTTTTGTGGAGGGTTGGTAGGAAATGCTAATAAAAATGTTCAAATCAAGCAACAGACAACGCATTTTCAAATAAAGACAGCAGAGACATCCAAGAGACAACATGGTGTGAGTCAGTTAGTAAATCAAGAATGTAGCAAGTGGAATGCTGAAACTGAAATATTGACTGCAGGTGAACAGCAATGATCAGAATAAACCAGTACATTTGCATGGAGTCCAGTGAAAGACTCACACTGGTAGTCCTCTGCAGACATGGCCCTAGTTGACACTCCCTGAGGTTGGCACTGGCCCTCCAATGCCCAACTTATCACGGGTGCAGGAGCACGTTGAGGGTGTCCATAGCCAGCCATTAGGAACTGAACTCTCCCTTCCAGCAGGCCATTTTCATTTGCCAGCAGAAATGAGACTGCTCAGATAATGGTTGTCAGTGTAATTAGAGTAAATGAAGGACCTAGACACATTAATGTCTCGCTCAGAACTTTGCCAAGCCCACCGCCATGTCCTTTTTGTTCATTACTTCAATGACTTTATTCACCCTCTCAACTATGTGTGTGTATGTGTGTCCTGAATTAGCACACTTCTCCATTATGTTGATATATAGAGCTAGGATCTGTCTTGCTGCTCTCATTGTTCATATGCCCCAGATGCTCACTGTTTGCTGGCTGTGCACTGCAGTATGTCTCAGGCGGAAAAGTTCAATAGGGTCAACTGAGTTTATCACTAATATCCTTAGACACAGAAATCTATATAAAAATATGAATGGTGTTGTGTTGGGTCAAAGCGTGACCTCACTTAGAACAGAATTTGACCAAGAGACCAAGCAAATCTGTAGGGTGCTCAGCTTACCACTGATGTCCCGTTTTAAAGGTATGCTACGCAAGATTTTTAAGTTAATATAGTCCCACCGTGGGTGGATGGATCTTCTCGCTGTCAAGATCAGCCACCTGCACCACACCAAAAAACAAAACTGAAAGCAACTCTGAAAGTATGAAATGTATGAAATATTTGTTATTTTGTCAGTCAAAATACTTTCCTATACGTTCCTATCCTTTTGCTTCTAAACAAATAAACAGGTACTGGCAAAAATTTAAGATTAATAAAATAAAACAATAAAATCAATAAACAATTTGGTCACTGTAGGGAAAACTCCTGCTATATAGTTAAAGGCTACATGGATATTAAAATTAGGTCAACATAAAGGCGAGTTTTCTTGTTGCACTTTGCAAACACTTATACTGATGCTCTCTGAAGCCCAGAATGGATGACTTCATACTGTGACCTGTCCTCAGTACTTGGCTATTTATTTTATAGTCTTTTGTTTACAAATAATACCACTAGCCTTGCTACTATTATTTATATTTATGTAGAACAGTCTTCTGTTTACAAATCACATCACTAGCCACAGAGCTCTGCTAAAAGCCATGCCCTGTCTAGCGTGTTTGTTTTAGGTCACCTGTAATTTGACCTGCCTTGTTTACAACTGTGTTGTACTGTATGTACATATGTATACAAGAGCATGCGTGCGTGTGAAGTTGTGTGCGTGAGTGCGTGTGTGAGTGGGTGAGTGAATCTGTGTAGTCTCGCAATAGTGTTTGTGGGCACTATCACGTATCTGTCTTGTCCATACTGTGTTTTAACAGTTACGTGTATCACCAATTGTTCCCGGTGAAACGTTGTCTTGTCTCACTATGTACTGTGTATATGGCTGAAACGACAATAAAAACCTACTTGACTTGACTTGACTATTTTACTGTGTACACAAGTGAATACATCTAGACAGCGTTCACGCTTTCACGCGCTCAATATGTTTTTTTGGTCTGGTGCCTATTTTGGCACCAGGCATATGTCAAATGCACTTGAATGCTAAAGCGTTGCCATGGTTTCAGAAACAGTAGCTATCAGCTGCCATACAGTGCTTCTACACTATCACTATAACTTCACTTTCTTTTTCGTGTCATTTGCGCTCAAATGCTTCCTGAGCTCTTCTGATAACTGATCCTCACTCCTGCGTTTTATTCCCTGTCCCTGTTGATTCTCAACTCCTAAACAGGAACCATGAATGAGGGGAACTTGAACAGATTTATGTTTTGTTCTTACCAGTACCTTAACTCATTCAGACACCTTATATGCTCAGCGAAGCAAATTCGCTTTATAACACACATACACACACACACATACACATACTCACTGACAGGCTTTAGAGTCAATGGATAATCCACCTTCTGTTTGGCGCGGTCTGGTATCACAACACAGCTACGTCCTGGCAGTTTGATGACTTTTAGCATGCCAGAAAGATCTGTCTCTCTGTGCTACAAGCCTGGCGGAGTTGAAGCATCCTACAGTCTGTGTGTGTGTGTGTGTGTGTGTGTGTGTGTCTGAGGGGGTGTGTGTGCCACCGGAGACTCTTTACATGATAAGCCGCATTTATTTCTGGGCCCCTCTGAGCTTTGTTTATGCCTGGAGCCTGATGCTAAACCATGATGTCAAAAGCAGCCCTGTCTGTTTGCGTGAGACTCGAGACACCAAGCTATTTAATGGCAGGAATTATGAGTCCACGGGTGGATGGATCTGTGTCCAGAGGCCCCCGCAAGACCATGCCTCCATGCTGTGCAGATGTCAGCAAGGACCCTGAAGACTCAGCCCCTCTGTAAACAAATGAGCACGTAAACACGCACAAACACCACATTTGTCCTATTGTTCCCTTTTTTTCCCTTTTGATCAAAATGTGACTTTGATTTTACTGCCAAATTGTATTCAGCAGAGTGATGAACTCATTTACCCACGATGCACTGGAGTCTCTTGCACTTTTTCTGTCCTTCCACACCTCAACAGAGCACTGGTTTTCATTGTCTGGTTTTATTTTAATCACCCAAAACGGTTTTGTTGTTGTTTGTTTGTAAATGAGTTCTATACGAAATGTGTTTTAAATCCGACGTTAAGGTCAGTTGCAGCAACCTTTAGCATTTTCACTCAGTCAATCAAATTACATTTTTGTTTGCTTTCTAAGCCCACACTACTTGGTAGTGACACCATGTACTCTAAATGTCATTGTGCTCTTAGGTTAAGCCCTGAAAAATCTAGTAGAAATAATCGTGAATTGATTTGCCTTTGAAACGACAAGTGTGTGGCCTCCGACCCTGCGTCTTTATCCATGTAAATGTGTAAATGTCAGTTTCATATGAGGAGAGACTTGTATGACTGTGTGCTGCACAGAGGAAGTTTAGCGCTTGGCATGAAGAATACATTGCGAGAGCATGCTGTATGTCTGCTATCCAAGTTTGAACACTCAACACGCTGGTTACCATTTTATTGATTCAAACAGGAACTTTCCAAGACAGATCCTGAGTTCTTGCTCTCTCTCAGCTCAGGTCTATATTCCCTTGCTTACGTATCAACTCACCAGTGTTTTTCTGGACTATTTTGAGAAGCCCAGCACATTTATGCCACTGATTTAATTATGCACATCCTGTTGGATGTGAACACATTCCTGTTCCAATTAAGTGAGTGGAGGTCAAGCAGAAGGCAAGGCCTAATGAGACTATATGGTAGCTGTCATGTGGTGTCTGATTCAATCGTCCCTTTATTATAAAATAATGCAAATGTATCCTAACGTGTGCGCACACACACACAGACACACACACTCACACACACACACACACACACACACACACACACACACCAGCTCAAAGTCACCCTCAGTCTCTTTTAAAACCGCATTCCCTCCCATTTACTCAGGTCATCCGGCCCACGAGGCCATATGGATTACATCTCGGCAGCCGTGAATCACCAGGGTGCTGCACACATCTGCTCCTGAGACCGACAGGAATATTCTATGTGTCCCACTACAACACACACACACACACACACACACACACACACATACATACACATAGATGTAAATTTTTTTTGTGGATCACTGCTTGTTGATGTTGCATTGACTCCAGTGTTTTAACTACGTGACCCAGTGGTGATTTACGATCTTTGGGGACCTCCTGAGTGTGAGGATTAGTTGTCTGTAATTGAACGGGGCATTTTTACACAAACAAAACGTCGGAAACCGTCTTTGAGTCAAAGGTCACTGGGTGCGGGAGTGCTTCAGTCAAACTGTTAATTTATTTCTGTTAAGGTGGTGTGTATTTATGCACAACGTTGGTGCTTGCTTGACTTCTAGCCTTGACGAAACTAGCAAGGTCATGTGAAACACACAGCTACCTGTGTTATGAATGCCATGGTTACCATCTCTTGTGACACTTCCCGTTCTGATGGAATTGAATTGAGGCGATCTGTAATCACATATGCTATACACGTGCAGATGTTGTTATTGATGAGGTTTGTAAATGCGCTCATTAGAACAAGGACAGATTGAACAGCAGCTTCTGCTGCTCAGAGAGAGCAGAAGCCTGCCATCTGTCTTGCAGACTTGTTCATGCACACTAGTCAACATGTCTTGGAGGAAAAGTTGCTCCCTCTCTTTCACTCCTCTCCCTCTGTGCCTCCCTCTCTACTTTAGTCTGTTGCAATAAAAAAAAACACACATACACACACACACACACACACACACACACATACGCACACGCAGACATGCACACAGCTGAACTGATTTAAGCTCACACCTATGTGATGAATAACTGCGGTGCGGGGGCAGGTAGAGTATGCTGACAGAGAACTTTAAAGAACCTTTGCAGAGATCTATTGCTGTCTGATGCCGGTGTTACGGCAACAGCATGCAAATGAAAGACATCCCGCCAAGCAGCGGCAGCAAGAGTTACATCCAGAAACCGCAGATTCGGAACCTGAACCTGGATCCCGTCACCGAGCTGTGACAAGCAGGCACAGCAGACGGCTGTGGTTATCTCTGAGTGTGTGTGCGACTTTGCCTGTTTTGAGTTTAACCACAGCTGCGTCGACTGGTGTGGCTATCTCATATTACACAACCCTGAAAAGAAGGTGAAATGTGTGTTTGTGTGTGTGTGTGCGTGTGTCTTTGTATGTGCGTGTGTGTCTGTATGTGTGTGTCTGTTTCTTTGAAAATGTGGTGTTGGATCTCGAGCCTGTGTATGTTTTATTATGTACACCACTTTATTTTAGGAATTAGCTGGCTGCAATGTTCCCCTTATATATTTAGCTAGAAAACAGGCATAATATATTACAAATTCCCTTTATATGGCTGTGGTCTTTCACTCTGGCTATTTTAAATACCTACAAGAAACCTCATAGCCATTTAAACTCTGCATAAACAGGCATGATATTTTAAAATCCTCCCAGAGGACCTGTCACAGAAAAGACCTCAATCCGATAATATCACCATTAATCAGGAAGTGGTTCTTGATTTTATCGTGACCCAACCAATTATGGAAGGCCATTATTCACAAGGTAGAATGTTCATTCATCTGCACTAGACCTGTGCTAAATGAATAAACCTCGACTTGAAGTGTGTGTGCAGGCTGTTTTCTTATGTCTCATGTCGCACACAAGCAAATGTGCTTTGAAGTTGCAGGACAAGTTTTAGGGAAAAAAAGCTGTAACTTTAGTTTTATGCACGTCCAAAAAAGTGACTTTGAAAACAAGAGTTACTTCTGAGTCTCAAGAGAATTCTTTGTCTGTTATAAAGCAATTTATATGCCAGTGTGAAATTAGAATGGGACACATTTCCAAAAAAGAAAGGTACTTTCATGCCAAAACTGGGTGGACTAAGTCTCGAGGCAGTTTTAATTTTAAAATGAAAACACCTTGACACTCCAATAGAGTCCATAGGGAAAGATTTTTAAACGGCTGCACAACAAATGACAAAGAAAGTACACTATTCACAAGCACAAAGTCACAAAACTGAGATCAAATGCATCATATTCATAACCTTTTGACCTTGAATATTAAAATTTATGTCTTCCCAAGTGTTTTGATTTTCTGCAGACGTTTTAAGGGACTTTCTCTAAATGACTGCCTCAAAAACATTTCTTCTAAAGCTGGTCATAAAATGTCTGCAACCAAACAGACATGCAGAGTTCTGTTTTATTCACCAACACACCCTCCTGACCTAGAATTCACCTCTGTCATTTACCACAGGCCTGATCTTATTTAGGTCAGAACTTGGTGACCTCATATGGTATTCATGAACTTAAAGCAAACAATCTAAACATACTGAACCCAATCTGATTCTTAAATAGTACCCGTGGTGTTCAATGGACGTAAAATTAAAATGTAAAATGTAAAATGACAGTGTTAACACATTTGATTTGCTGTATCATCATGTATCATCATGCATGTGGCCAGTGCTGCATGGTGTAAGAATGTAAGCACTGCTGTAGGACTAACATGCTGAAAGCTATGGGTGTGTTTGCAGTGCAGAGTTGGAGAAAATGCATTCCAGTTCTAACAGGGGAGATTTGGCTGTTTTTACACTGTTAGCTTAATGGGTTCAAGTGAGTAAGAAAGCTTCAGTCGATGCCACGCCACCAAGTGTTTTTATTAGAAGACATAAAACTGAACTGTATTTTGGCAAATGCATAAACATACTGCTGTTTAATGATTAGTTCCAGATATACATAGTCTTTCCTCTATAACTAAAAAAAAAATCATTATTTCAGTCTTGAGGGGGAAATTATAAAAATATTGACTATCTACTGATCCTTCAGTGACACATGCTTGATTTTTGTGTATAGCCATTGTTTGGTCTCTGCTGTCATGTCTAAAGATGGCTCACAAAGATTTGAATCACATTGCTGTTATATCAAGTTCTATTTCATTTGAAATTGGAAAAACACCGCTTTGTGATTGGAACAGACCCCTGCTACGCATCACCATTTTAATGGGTTATTTCACTTCACACAATAGATGCTTTATCACTGACAGACAAAATACAATGGGCCAAATCTGGAAAAATCTCAGCACTTTTTCAGCGGTCATGATATCTGGGAAGCTAAATGTTAGACACATGCTTACATGTCTGTACACACATGCTCAGATGTCACACAGATTTGGCCCGGATTTGGGCCAGCACCAAGACAGATCTGTTGCATAACTGGATGCCATTTGGGTAACTGGCCTCCACAATGTGGGTCTGGCAGTGGGAAAAATGTTGAAGTGGTCAAGCTAAGAAACAGAGGGAGTGAGAGAGAGAGAAAAAAAGAGAAATAGAGAGCGGGAGAAAGGTTGCAATGCAAATCTTATCTGTGGTAGTTGTGGATGCTATGCAGGGTCTATTCGTGTCAATGAGATGGTTGACTCCTATCTCAACTTAGCCTGCCAGACGCGAGGCCCATGGCAGCATAAGAATACTTTGGGAATTTCTACCTTTTTCACTCAATCAAGCGGGCTTTTGAATCACTGGTGCGTTCCCCGCTGACACACTGGGCCGTGGCCAGACCACAGAGCGGAGAAGTTTCCACTGGAATTCGGACCGTGGCTGGCGGGCTGTCTGGGACCTGAGGTGTGCGGGGGCCCTCCCCCCACGCTGAAGTGCATTTGCAAATGAGCTCCCTGACCACAGGGGGGTATAGGGTAACACAGCTGGCTGGCCCGAGCCCAGAGGCACCTGGGTCAGCTACTGCGGCCTCAGAGAGAGAAAGAGAGAGAGAGAGAAAGTAAAAAAAGACTAATGCAGAGGATGGGATTACGTTTGGAGAGAATGGGAGAAAGAGAGAGGATAATAGAAGGAGAAAAAGAGAGGAGGCAGAATGTTGGGCGGATGTGGCTCTGCTCTGGTGCTGATCTGATGGTTCTGCATCACAGGGGTAGGATCAGGTCCAGAGTAGAGACGTCATTTGTATTGGAGCCTGGTGCTGTCTAGAGTTACGCAAAACCTGGTCTGTGGAAAGAAGGTAATGTGGAACACTCTGATAGCACCCCACAGTTAAGTGTCTGAACGTTGTGTGTGTGTGTGTGTGTGTGTGTGTGTGTCTGTGCAAATACATATTCTCCTATAACAAATTCAGAATCTGTCTATGTGCATTTGGATGTGAATGCAACACTGTGAATACATGCATATTATATCAGTGGCCGTGTGTGTGTGTGTGTGTATGTGTGTGTGTGTGCGTGTGCGTGTGTGCATTTAACTTTTTTTAGAGACCCCATGTCTAGGCTTGTTAGTGGTTCTTTGCATTCGGTGTCAATGTGGCAGCATAATAAACCAGCCGCTGGTGGACTTAGTGGAGGCTGCAGTCGGCTCCATGCCTTTACTGTGATGGATGAATGCAGTCTCTGGCTCCGACAGGTCCTCAACTCCAATGAGCCTTCTGGGAGTGCAATCAGCCAATCCTGCAGGGGCCCCGGAGAACTGAACCTCTACACACGGCCGGAGATGGAAGGCCCAATGTGACCAACAGCATCCTGGACCTGGGGGGGATCTGGCCCTGGTCTGGTCCTGCACTTGGCCAGATTAGAGCTAGATCCTCTCTGGAGTTGGTTACCATTAGGGACCTTTCACAGGAAGACCCACGTGGTGCTGCTCTCTGTAAAATATTTATAATATGTCAGGACAAGAGGGGGAGCGTAAGATGTGCATCACTGGCAAGAGCGGATGTTTCTTTTTTTCTACTTCTCTTTAAAAGAGGAAGTCCATCTGTCACGGTGCGTAAGTTCACCCAACGATGGATATTTGTACTGAAGGCGCGCGTGAGGTGCGCTTGTCGCCCATGAAAACCTCAGATGGAGATTTTTGGGGGCCTCTGCTCGATGAAGCCTTTCCAGCCTCACGGAGCAAAAGAAAAATCCCACCCCACCCCATATTTGTGTTCACAGACACACACTGGTTCGCACCAACAGAAAGCGTTAAGTGCTTCACTGACGTAGTCTCCTAGCGCCCACAAGGCCCTCTCAGTGAACGCTTCAGGCTTGGGTTGATTTTTATGACAGATCTATGGCCAGTTCGGACTAATGCTTTGCTAGCATCACAAAGTGGCTGGTCCTTGTGCCTAATGTAAAGCTCAACCATTCAGCTGGCCCCCACACCACACCACATTTAAAGAATCAGGGATTGCACTTAACAGATGGTTAGAAATCTACAGGGGCAGAACAGCAGTTGATAATGCCTGCATCCGCATGCCGGACTCTCCGAGTGCTGTATTAGAGAAATGAACCGTTAAAATCAACATGCTTGAACTGAACAAATACAGCACGGTGGAAGACGGGGCAAAAAAAAAAAAGAGAAGAAAAAAAGAAAAATCGCAGAGTGTGGAAAAGCTGAGAGCATAATTTCATTTTCAAGAAAAACTAACTTTAACCAAAGAAAAAAAAAAAAAACAGAAAAAAACAGAGCCAGCACGAGGGCTTGGGTGGTGGTCATGGAGACAGGAGAGTTCACATTCAGTATGAGTCTTTGTACAGGACTGTGTAAAGTACCTGCAGTGGCACAAAACTGAGCATTCTGGGAAGTATTCTGTAATGTGTTTTCTAAAGCAACATTAGTAACATATTTAATTAAAGGCCCGACTGACTCCACACATAATTCAAGCTAGAATACATTATGTTCATGCATTTAGCAGACACTCTTATTCAGGGTGACTTACAATTGTCAATTACTTTTCCCCTAGAGCAACTTAAGGTTATGTGTCTTACTCAAGGGCACACCGCTGGCACTGCAAGATAGAGACGCGTTCCTCAACTGTATAACTAACACATAATCTTGTATGGTAAAAGAGACTCGAGAGTTGTGCAAGATGATGCAAAGCAGCCATGTCAAGAGTCCAGATATTCAGATGTTCCTTTATGTGCTTTAACAAATACAGGATGCTTTACTCTTGCTGGTGTAGCAGTGGGTGGTACGGGTGTGGAACGCTATATAATTATTTCACGTGAAATGATAATCAGTCCTCATGGCGACTCTGGGAAGGATAATAAGCTCATGCTGGGCTCACTGTGTCATTTGATGACAATTAGCAGTGCAGCACACTGTTTGGGGAGGTTGCAGTAATTACAGTATGTAGAGGAAGATAATCTAAAACAATTTACCCATGTAGCCCTGGAGTGGCATAAATAAGAAAGAGCTAGAAGTATAGAGGAAAAAAGGTTGCTTTCTCTGCCAGATTAGAATTCTGCATGCTAACGGATCTCACAGATACATCACATGACTACTTCCAGTCTTCAATTTTGTGATCTATATCATATTTAACAACCAAACTCTGTAGAGCATATCTTAAATGTGAGAAAAAACTATCTTTATAAAGTATGTGTTTGAAAAAGGCCTGAATATGGCTGCATTTTCTGAACCCAACATAAACATCAGTGACACATAGAACATGTGTTTGCGTTACAGACCCTGAAAATCTGCCATAAATGTACAGCGAGTCGGACATGAAGTCTTAACGGTGCATGTCAATCCAGAAATCAAGAGTGCTTGATCTGCTGTCGTGCCAATGCCTCTCCTCTGTTCCTTCTCTCTCTCCAATCACGGCGTCACGCTCGACTGAGAATAATCCTCTCCTGCATCTACCTGAGAGCGTAGCGGCAGGAGCAAAGGCACGGCTGCCTTTCCTATTGGTCACGCTGGGCCCCCGGGGACACAGACAGGTGGTAAAGCTGTCTGGCTTTCATTGCCATGTACTTAGTCTCGGCCCACTGGCTTCACAGCAAAGGGAGAGAGAGGAATGAAGGGAAGGAGAGAGAGATAGAGAGAGAATGAGAAAAGGAGAGCGGAACGTCCATTATTCTCCATGCTGCAAGCTCAGCTTTTCCAAAGGGGGTGATATTGGGAGAGCCAAATAGTCCTGTCCCCACTTTGTGCACCCCACACTCACACCAACACTCTCCTCTCCCTCTGCAACCCCATCCTCCTCCCCCACTTTCTTCCCCTGATGCCTCTGAGCTGATCCCCAGCTGCCTGTGGGTCTGGAGGAACCGGCAGTGGGATTTGATGGGATGGGATAGGGTTAGGGTGGTGGTGGTGGTGGTAGTGGGGCTGTGTTTTCAAGAGGACAGTTGAGTGCCTCTGGACTCGCGCATCCATCCCCAAACACTGCGACTAATCAATTCTGGCAACGGCCTCCACGCTGCCTGCACCTGCTGACGGGAACAAAAAAAGCACAGGGTACACACAGCAGTGTTTTCCGGAGAGTTTCAGAATGTTTTGCGGAAACGTCCCAGGAGAATTCCCGCTGTGTGGCTGTGTGCATGGCGTGAGGTGGGACAGAGGACAAGGACAGGAGGTAGCGGAGATGCCAAAAAACTGGCAAAAGACAACAACGAGGGGACAAAGAGGACAAGACTGGCCTGTCACTTCCTGTGCGTCAAACCTCCCTGTTCTCCTGGCCCACTCCAGTGCGATTACACAGCATTTATGAGGCTCTAGGTTCTTGGCAGGGGCCTCCATACCCAATAAATCCCACAAGACAGCCATTTTGGAGAAACCAGGGTCCTGTTTAATGTCCCAGGCTCCTTGGGAAGGGTGATTATACCCAGCAAAGCCAGGCAAATCGGTGACTTACAGCAGGGGGACTGGAGGCCACTGGAATGTCAGTAATAAGTGTGTTTGTGTAAAGATAGAACAAACGCTGCCTCAAACTGAATCTGTCTTACACATACACAAACTCATACAAACACTCTCTCTCTCTCTCTCTCTCACACACACACACACACACACACACACAGCGTGCACTACAGCAGCACCCTTTCAGTTTTGCCAGTGGCTGACCTGAAGTAACCTTTTCTGAGGTTTTATTTATCGCCGTCACATGTCTGCTTGGGCTCATGCTGTTCTTGAATAATTAAACACAGTCGCAGACACACAAACACACACACACACACACAAACACTCACACACACACACACACACACCAGGGACTGTAAAGTCTGCTGTTTGGCTGACGTCCTTCTAAAATTCAAAAGAAAAGCTAACACAAAAGCCTGTTATTCAATTAGACAAGTGTTGTGTTCTCCTTTGGATCAGCAGCAGGTCCATTTTGTCTCTTGCCTCTCTGTAGCTGCCAGAATAAGAAATCTATCTCCAAGACAGAAACAGCCCTTTTGTCTTGTGGTCTGTAAGAAGCTGACACCTCTCTTTGTTGTCAGAAACCTAAAGGCAGCTACACTGTGTTGCCATGTCACTTTCTTTATCTACAATACATGCACGCAGAAACCTTCTGTCTTTAAAGAATACGATGGTAGGCAGGAAGGTTGACACATCTGGTTTAAATTTTCGACAGAATCAAAATTGGACAAAAATTGGCCTCGTTCTGCGTTCTTGTGAGATTTGTGTTGTAACGGACGATAAAGAAACATCATTTGTTTCGCTCTGTGACTCATTCCAGAGCTGTCCGCACACGCTATCTGATGGCAGCATCAGGACAGGTAGAACTGCGCTTGTCCAAACCTGTTCTTGGTAAATGAAGTCCAGCAGAGACGGTAGGCACAACAGTGTGTCACTTTGATAAATGTGTTGTCATTTGAATGGCTTACATGCCTTCCATTTACAATGCATGAGCTGGTTTAGGGAGGAGGAATATGTTTATCCTTCATGACTTTCGAGGCTTCGGTGTCTTTCCAAACAGGAATTATAATGTGATAAAAGGTACTTGGCAAGAGCACGGCGAGAGGAATATTTCATCATGATAACACTGTCACTGGTGTTTGGTTTGCAGATTGAAAAATGATGATGCAGCTTGAGCTTCAATGGGTGGTGTTCAGGGATGCTGACTTCTCTTCCACCCTAAACCACAAGATTCTCAAACTTGCTTTGTAGTCAACTCTTAACTGATCCGGCCCGACACTGGCTCCACTTCGGCCCAGATCCGCCCCACACCTATCAGCTATCTTGAACATTAGCATGATGGAGCTTTGCTACAACGCTGGCTTTCCCTTTGCAGAAGAAAGAAGGATTCTCATCAGCATCTTCAATTTGATTCATTTTAGAGTCATAGCTTTTTCTTTATTACAGAGGAAATGCTGCTCCAACGATTCAGAAATGGAGTTATTTGTTTGAGTTTAGCCAGCCGGATCCCGCTTGCAGCAGAATCAGTTATTGTTATTTGGGTCTGGGTAATGAGGCTGGTGGTTTGTCATTCGATTACATCTCATTCTTTTTATAACACGCTCCATGAAAACATCAGTCATCCTGAAAGTGAAGAGAGCGCGGTGGATAGATTACTGCAGTTCATCACCATACAGAAGTCACATCACTGCGGGAAGCTCGGCAAGAAGATATGCTGTGTGTGTTACATGTGCAGCATAATGACAGTGTTGTGGAACTGTTCAAGCTTAGTTGTGTTTGTGTGTGTGCGTGTGTTTTCACACCTTTGACATTCCTGCTGTGATGGCAATAGTTCTAGCCTCATGTCTTTTAAAACTGAGCATGAAATTGAACTTCTTACCACTTTGCTCATGTGTTAAAAATGGGCTCCAATCCAAACCTGTAAGACGAGCGGTGGCAGGAGTTTGGCCTGAATATTGTATGCTATAACCTGTTAAGATAAGCACCAAACTTGAAGTAGCCAGGCACATGCAATACACTCAGTGTCTTTCTATGTTTTTTTCAGTCAACAAGGGGAATGGAAAAACGAATTCTTGCATTGTGTTTTTGAATTATTTAAACATGACCATGCTATTAAGTATGCATAGCTTATGGAATATAATAATCTTTGCCAGTAGCCATGTGTTGAATATGGGCATAGACCTTCAGGTCCCAGAGCAATGATTGTCAGGCTTGTTACTGAGACAGAGTTCTGTAAACTGCAAGATCACACCAGCTACAATGAGATAGCAGCATTTATCTCAAACCCCACAACACAGTACCTCTAATCATTTGTTGTTTCCCTCTCCGCCCACTCTGCAGCTGTGTACGTTGAGTTTGCAGAGGGATCGCGATATGAGCGATTGTGCAACAATCTGCCTACTCAATCCTCCATCCACACATCCACCCAAGAGACCCCATCCCCCAGGATGTCCTGCACTGTATGGTATATTATGTTACGCAGTATCTGTCCTTGTAAGAATTATGGACAAGTCTTAGCCTGTGTGTGCAGTGTGGCTCTCTGTGTTGATGTAAAGTCTCAGAAACATGTTATGATTTATGTCTCTTTTGGGCGAAGAAGTCAGCTGTAAATGCAAATGCGTATGGTGAGGCTGTAAAGCCGTGAAGACTCTCTAATGCGCCACAGACTCTGACACTGTTGATATTATTTACTCAAATCCATGTGTGAGCTCTGTGGGTTCATAGCTAAACACAACAGAAACGGCAAATCATTTCTGAGGTTTGAAAACTGTATTGGGTTGTATGGTAGCAGGCGGTTCGTCCAGGTGACCATTTCTGGTGTGAGGCGCACACAAGCACACATGCACACATGCACACATGCACCTCAAACTCACATGAATGAGGCATTGGTGCTTACCAGATATGCAAGACTGTACATTTACAGAACTCTGGTCTAAATCGGAAATAAAGATCAATCTTTATTACAGACTCACAGCAGGGTCCATAGCGCAAAAATAAATAAAGCCAAGTTAATGAAAACACTGCTAATAAAAAAATAAAAGCAGGTTTTCTTAAAGTATTATTTAGTACGGTAGATTGACGCCAACTTTTGACCAGAACTATTCTGAAGTAAAGTTTGGATGGAAGATATAAACCACTGAAAAAGTCTACTGAGATTCTGACCTTCAGCCCTGAAACATAATGGACTGGTCATTAACAGTGGTCAGTGTTCTGTAACCTGGCTGCCCATGAATGATTGGCACAGAATGAGGCCATTTATGAGGTTCATCATGGCACCCCAGAGTCCGTGCTGGTCCAGCTTTGCTTTGTTTCACTTTGCTTTGCTACCTGTCCAGCTTCACTCCACAGCACTGGAGCAGAAATCAAATTTCCTCTTCGGCGAGACCGGCGCTTTGTTTGTAGGAAGCCGTGGCTTGGCAGAGGGCCGCCGATGCCCCTGCGCTCGGGGTCAGCCGCTCTCGCGTGTGTGTGTGTAATCCCTCCCCTGCCCCCAAAGTTCAACAATAAACACACGGCGTTGGGGACCTGAGGGTGCTAGCTAGCCCCGTGCATGCGTCACATACACACCCATCCCTCGCCTTAGAAGACACTGAACATTCACTCCCCATGGCCTCCAGGCACAGAGCCTGTGACGACGAGATCAAAGCCCCTGATAGGTCGTTGGCGCATTTCTCCCCATATTTGTTTGATAACAGCTGGCAGATTTGCCATATAACAACATAATAAGAAAAAGGCCCTCATAAGGAAACAGTAAGCCCCTTTTCTCCTTTCCTCTTCATCCATCTCTCCATCTCTCTCTCTCTTCTTTCTTTCTTTGCAATCCCCGCCTCCTCTGGATGCACGAGGCAATAACGTAAGCTGCCTGGGGAGGGCTGTGGAAATGCGAGGCAGATGTTATTTATTTCCTCTGTGCTGGACATGAGGGAGTCAGTGAGTCTGTGCTTAATGCCCTGATAAAAATGTGCATTTATTGATAGAGAAGCAGGAAATCAAATCGTATGTGATGTGATCTTCCGTAATGGAAAAATGTTCTCTCTCCTTCCTTTCCTGCCGTGGTGTTGCAAGGCTGATGGCGCTGTGGTCATCTCTGCTGCTCTGGACTCCCCCCCGCCCCTGCCCTCCACCCCCCATCTCCTCTCTTTCCATCTCTCTGTGGATGAAATGCTTGTGACAGACTGCATTAATGCATGTTCAGTATCATGAAACATTCATGGCATTTTTTGTAAATGACTCCCTGCGGAGCCTGATTAATCATTGCCTGACTGGAGGTCATTAGATGGTGATTTGTGGCGGTCTGGGTGGGGTGAACGAACAGGAGATGCAGACAGTGAGCTTGTGGAATGCAGGGGACTTGGCACACGTTTAAATTTATATTCTATAAGGTTTTCTACACTGCTCTATATACTTATATCATGCTCTTTGGTGTAATTTCATTATTTTGATTATGGCTGTGTTTATCATTGGTATACAGTTCCACCATCATTGTAGGTCTCAATGGTACTGAATTACAAGACCACAGGCACCTCTGTTTGAGGTATTAGCCATGTGCACATTTAATTATCAGCATTTAGTTATACAGCTGACATTGGTCAATGTGATCAAATATGAAGTCAGAATTACATTACGTGGGCAGTTATGTCTCTAAGCAAAAGCTGCCAGGTAATCTTAGACAGGTAGGTGAAGAGATAAAAAGCTTTAGAGATTCATGTTGACATAATGCTGTGTTTATATCTGTTGGGAGGAGGATAGTCTCTCATTTAAATCACATCACATTAAAGTTGCTCCCCACTCTTAGGCCCATGTACACCACTAGGGCACCTAGCAATCAATGAAACCTCGTTCGGCGACACCACTGTACAACCCAACCACCAAACAACTGCACAAGAACAGCTTCCTTTGACATTCAATCCCCCCTGGCTTCTGCTTGGGCCCCGAACCATTCATTCTGCCTGAATGAAAGGTTTGGTATGTAGAACAACATAAACACTGACGGTGCTGAAAGGTCTATGGGTAAATATAATCTCCTCATCATCTGGAAATGTTGCATGTAAATGCAGAGGGTCTGGAACTTCCATTCAGGGGGACAAGATCATAGCTTTTGTTTGGCAGCCTCGTGTAGAATTACTGTGCATGAATTAATGTAGCTGAGGGGGAAACGCTATGGATTCATGAAAGGGAAGCTGCGGCTCATCAGTAGGAGACCCGCAACATCCTTCGGATCTCAGCCTGTCTATAGCCAACCCGTCAATAAAAGTGGAATAACTAAGAGTAAGTAGATATGACGACCAGGAGACGTGTGCTGCTCCAAGAAATGACCACAGAGAGGTCAAAGCGGATGAGAGGGGGGAAGAGAATCAGTTTAGAATCCATAAATACTGTCCGTATTCATGTATAGCGTACATTCATATTTAATCCTAAACACAGCATGATTACATTTTATAAGTTGAGAACACCAATGAGCTGTTCTTCACCTGTGCTGAATAGCAGTAAAAGTGGAATGAAAGACGTGTGTTGTGTGAGGAATTCAGAACTGCTTGGGGAGGTATGTGTGTGTCGTGTGTGAGTGTGTGTGAAGGCATCACAGTCGTTTGGGGAGGTGTGTGTGTGTGTGTGTGTGTTGCAGTGGAAGGGAGTTGGCCACTGCTTCTGTGAAACATCATGTGCTGTATGCTTTGACTGACGGGGTGGGTCATCGGTTGAAAAATGCGCTATGAGAACCACCTGGGCCCGGGCATTCTGGCGGCTGCTCGGACTGAACTGGGTGAGACGGCCCGTGAAAGAACACGCAAGCTCCTCACATGTGTTACCACGCTGTCCGTGTGCAACTGAGCATGTGCAAGATATTCACACCACGGGTCGGCCTGACCACTGGGTGGAGGCTGCCGCCTGTCAACGACTGTGAGGGTTTGTGTGTATGTGTGTGTGTGTGTGTGTGTTGCCAGATGTGAACGCCATGTCTCTCTGTCTCCATCTGGGAGTATTTTCGTATCTTTTTTCTTTTTCTGGGGGCCGCACAGCACAAGCAGAAGATATCAATTTGAGATCCTTTTATGACACTTTTTAACAAATTTGCAGGAGGGATTTCAACATGCCGTAAAAGGCCCCTCTCCACACAAGATGATCTTTATGGCACTGATATCAGGCCAGTGACATCTGGAAGACAGAAAGAAGAATACTGTTCTTAAAAAATGCAACGGATTTGTCTAAAAGCATGCACACATGCTCAAAAAAAACCAAACAAACAAACAAAAAAACTAGTCTAATGCAACAATGAAGGTTGTAGTGTCTGTTCAGATATAAACTAGACAAACAGCTTTTCCAGAAATAGACGGTTTAAAAGCAAAAAATGTTTCTGTAGCAGCCCAAGGCAGACAGAAGCTGAGGCAGTTTGAGGTAAACAACAAAAAATGACTCTGCAGGAGAACCAGTCTCCCCAGTGGTACAGGGTGCCTTATAATTTAGGAGGCCAGAACTCACCCCAGTCCAATTTGGAGAACAATATGAGTCCATCTGCTGTTTCATTGCAAATATGTGTGAATAAACTGCCTGTATAATTAAGTTCACTGCTGAAACTAGTTCACCCCACTTTGTTAGTCAGTACATTGAAGTCAGAACACCATAGCAGGACACCATTATTTTATTATGGAAAAAAGCAACACTGGGAAACTCTACTCTGTCACAGATTTTTTTTTGTAGTTTTTCTTGATATTACAAAACCCCCAAAAGGCTACAAATCTTGATAATTTATACAAATACAACAACTTCTCAAAAAATAAAACATTTTTTTTTCTTAATTTAGTAAACTCTCTCAAAGCTCAGTGAGCGCACACACACTCACGCACACACTTCCACCTATCTGCTTGGAATCCCTGAGTAGAGACACAAAACGAAAGTTCTGACTTCCTTCCCCTCTCCCACACCAAGGAAAGAGAGAGAAGAATGACAGACAGGGACAGGAGAGAATGGTGATAGGGAGGGGGGACATTTTTGTTTGTTTATAGAATACTTTTTCACCATGACAACAAAATTCGACTTCCCTTTCAAAAGCTTTAGTAACTAACAACAAATGGGTAAAGACAGACAGGTAGTCAAACAGACAGACAGAAACACACACGAACAAACAAACAAACACACACACACACACACACACACACACACACACACACACACACACACACACACACACACACACAGACACACACAGAGGATGCATCAATGAGGAGATCAAACTAGTTTGTGAATACATGTACTGTGCCCCCAAAAGACAAAAGGATACACTGATACAGCATGTTACACTGTTCGTGACAATTGTGTCAACAACACTTTACTTTGTTCCTTAGTTTACTTGTGACTTTTAGTGTTAGTAAATAGTGATGCCACCTCTCAACTCGCTTAATGAAGACATGCATGCGCACATGCGCGCGCACACACACACACACACACACACACACACACACACACAGAATCTTCATCCCAATTATTCTCCGTGAAAACCAGGCAAGTGTTCGCACATATCTCTCTCTCTCATGCTTGCACACGTGCACACTCACACAGACACACACGCATGTGCATCCACACACCCAAACAGACAAACAAAAAGATCTGCTTTGAAAGCTAAACTTGAAGAGTCTATCAAGCAAACAAGGTGAATCCCACACTGGTGTTGCACGGTGCCTCTTGTGAAGTCTGCTGAAAATCCTCTGAAATACAACACAGTCCCAGCTGGCTTGTTTTCCATGGCAACACAAAAGACAAATATGAAAAGAACTTATAAAGACTTTCACAATCAGACACGTGGAGCTACTTCCTTAGCATATAGCTCCCAGTTTGATGCACATAAACACTGACAAAACAACATGTTAACACATACAGACAATATTAGGCAGAAATGAGCACTGAAATTCAAAAACAAAATTAAGGGAAAGGAAACACGATGATTAAACACAAATACTTCAATATAATTCAAAACCTTGTCGTTTAACCTCTCAGGGCCTGTACTTTTAAATCTTTAATGCAAAGACAATGTAGCCGTTTATATATTATACTTACTCTATACACTCCAAAATAAGGAATTACACAAATAAACAAATTTTACATATAGACAATCCCTTCAACGAATCTGCTGCAGTGATGGACTGAGAGGCGCAAACCTGACTGTGACAAAATATGACCAATCAGAATTCTATTCCTCAGCTGTGTCTAAAAACAACTGAAATATGTTTTACCTTGAGGATGTCTTAATTGGCATGAGGAGACAGAAATTAGTTTGTATTTACCTAGAAGAAACTATAAACTTTTTTGCTTGTCTAAATTATAAGCCATATTACAATTGTAGATGAAGTGCATGGTTGAGTCCTGTTAACCAGCATAATATACTTTTCTTAAGGTACCCCTCAAAGTACCATTGTATTAACGATAACTGTTGAGTTCAGTATAAAAAAAACTGTAAGTAATGTTAAACAAAATAAATGTTGATTCATCCATATTAACAACTCTGCAAAATTAACGCTAATCTAATGGTTCCTCATGGTAAAGCACTGTACTTAATCGAAGCATAGGATCACTCCGGTTCTTCAGGTCACACCTACGGAACCACAAGAGAAGCAAAGTACCGTTGCTGCATCAGGCCATCACTTTCCTTCAAATTCCACCGCTCAACAGTCAGCGTTATGAGGAAGCCCATTTAGTGGGCCGTGCTACACTTTTGTGTAAGCTACCTCCAGGAAGTAACACACAAATGAGGAGGAAATAAATAATGTATCACAACTCTTAGATTCCTTGCTAACACTTCAGGGCCCCAGTTTTAATATAAGGCAAAAGTTCAAACGGGCATCAGTCCTGTGTCCTCTGTCCATATCGTTAGATAATCACTTGACAGCTTCAGTCCTTTTTTGCATTTTATCAGCGAAGGTCAGAAGGAGTTTCTATTTTTGAATGTGCACTTAGCCAAGGCTTAATGACAAGAGTCAAGAGAACATTTAAGATGTCAGAAGTGAAGCCGTCTTGGAGGCCATTTTGGACGGATGGAAATAACCTCTTACTTCTGTGGGACTGAAATTGTGAATTTAGGATGTACTCTTATTTCAGATGGTAGAAATTACAATATAATCGTCATTTAAAGTGATGATGACAGACTGTCAAGTAGTTAACAGCTAAATCTGGTGCCAGATTGACAGTCCAATCTGGCCTGGACCAATGGAACCATCAGCTGGAGCCCTCTGTTAATCTAGCCCCAAATTTACAAATGTGGCACGCGCATTCACGCACGCACGCACACACACACACACACACACACACACCCACACACACACACACCATGCTTCACTGTACTTTACAAACTTGGGGTGTGTAGTTATGTGATATTTGGTATTAGTTAGTATGAATAGGCTACAATAGAAAATGGTTTTTCATCACTGTTTTTCCATAGATTTTTTTTTGCAAATAAATGAACCAATGTGAACTAGTGAGGTTCCATTCCTACAATGAGCAGAAGAAACTGACAAAGACTATTCCATCAAGAGCTATATTAAAAAACAAAAACAAAACAAAAAAAACTTTCCATCGCAACAACCCTTGCTCTGAGGAAGTGCCTTATGGGTACTGTAGTTTAAAATTTCCCTTTTTTGCCCCTTATCATCTTGCACCATCCCCCAGGGCAAACCCAGACCCAAGATCTGTAAGCATCCCATGGATGAATCAAAGTCTTAATTTAATCTTAGTCTTTAGTTTTCAAGTATGTACCAACAGCCCAGTTAAAGTCAGGTGCTCTGCTTGACTGTAGGGAGAGGGGAAGTCAGCTCACCTGACTGTGTGAACTTCAAGAACTAAACCACAAATAAAACAAACAAACAAAGAAAAACTTCACACATCTTGTCCTCATTCACAACCCTGTGTCTGCAGAAAGCGCGATCATGGGGAGGCTTGAGCAGTCCTCGTCGGAGCCCTTGTGTCCTCTCTCAGATGCCGGTGTAAGGGTGTAGGGGGTAGGGTGAAGGGGTGGAGCAGAGCCTGCACCAGACTTGGCTGTTGTCAGGTTGAGAGTTTGTCTCCGTGTGTGTGTGCATGTTTTCTTGTCTGTTTGTATGGGGGTGTGTAGGTGTCATGGTGCCATGGTCCTTAGGCCTTGTTTCTCCATGATGTTCCACAGCTTGCGCAGGTTGGACTGGGTGATGGAGTCGTCGGGTTTCAGCTCCAGGGCACGCAGATAGTTGGCCTCAGCTTCCTGCAGTTTGCCATTCAGGTGTAGGATGGCGCCAAGGTTCATCAGAGCAGCAGGGTACTGGGGGATGAAAACACACACACACACACACACACACACACACAAAGTTAGCTAACAAGGTTCAACTGGCCTAGAGGAGTGCAGACAATGAGTCACTGGCCTTGACTGTTAGAGGGGGGGAAAAAAACAAACAAACAAAAACTCCCAAATTCATACTACCCCCCCTACACCCTCCAACCCCTCTCAGCAAATCTCTGTCCATCACATGCTCAGAATTTCACACTTTCCTCCTTCTTGCACACACAGCCACATTGCTTGTGGATGACATCAAACCATAAATCCTCACCATAATGTCTCACACTGTCTGTGTCTGTCTGCCTGGGGAATGGGCTAGGTTTTTCACACGGACACACACTCACACTTACACACTGACACTCACGCTCTCTCTCACACACACACACTCACACATATTCTTCCCACTCCTCCCATTATTTGTGGGGCCCATCCTGACGCTCATCGGGGGACCCGCCGCAATAGCTGAGCCTCGACGGTCACACAGAGACCAGCCGCAGACCGCGCCGCTTCAGCGGTTGTTTTGGGTCGTCTCGTAAATTCTGCCGCCTGAGGATTGTTATTCCTCTTGGCGCTGGGACTCCGTGACAGCCGGCCTCTTATTTTGCCCGAGTCAAGTGACTGGAAGACTGATGTGGTCAGAGTGAACGGAGCCAAATGTGCACAGTGTGTCTGATAGGCTGTCGGCCGTCTCATAAGGGGGATTAAATTGATAAATAAATCATGGTCATGCAGGCTAATCTCTCTGTCTTTCTCTCTCTCATACACACACGCACACAGAGCGTTGTCTATGTTCCTGAGCTGAATACAAGGAAACTTGGGTGCTATGGTGATTAGAACAGGATGTTGGTATGACTGCTGTGATAATTTTGCATCCAAATATCCAAATATTCTTTAGTGTTGGTGTGTGTGTATGTGTGTGTGTGTATGTGTGTGTGTGTATGGTATTGTGACAAAATGTCAAAAGAGTCAGTGAGCAGTAATAGCTGCATGCTTCAGTGACTTCGCCCCCTCCTACACATACACACACACACACACACTCTCACAAAGTTTCCTCGACTCCAGAGATTTAAACCTCAAGTTTAATTGACGTATACAGGAAGGCTGCCAGCTTCAGACTTTTCCTCCCCATTTCTTCCCTTGCCTGCATATAAATAGATGATCATGGTCATTTGGAGTTGATTCCAGTCATAAATTAACCAGCATCTGACCCTCCAAAGAGAAGTCAAACCTCAAGTCATAGGCTGAGGATCAACTGCACACAGATGTGGGGCCGAGTGTAATGAAAATGTGTAAGTCAGTTTTCAAATGAAATAACAAAGCCCTAATTAAAACAAGCCATGGTGCAAAACGTTTTTCAAAAAACACAAACCCTTATAAATGATTATACATGAAGATTCCTCATGAAGCTGTATAACTGTGTGCAAACGCAGCCTAAGTAACGAGACAGAGAAAAATAAGCAGGCAGACTGCAGGCTCAGCTATGTCTGCACCTGGAGCTGTGTCCATGACGATGAGTTACAGGGACATCTTACGGAAATCTGCAGTGGCACTGGAGGTGGGAGGGTGGAAAGCTCTGGACACAATCACCAGCGCAAACACACACACTCACACACACACACACACACACACACACACACACACACACACTTACATTCACACAGTTAACAGACTCTTTTGACTTACATTTGTCAACTATCAATTAGTTCAGGGTCAGTCCCCCCTACAGCAACTTAGGGTTAAGAGCCTTGCTTCAGGGCACAACGATGGTAGCCGGGACTTGAACTCACAATTTCCAGGCTACTAGCATCCTAACAAGGTTCCTTAACTACTACGCCTCCACCATCCTAAAGCTTGGAATATGAACACTCTCACACACACACACACACACACACACACACACACACACACACACACATACACACAAAGAGAGGAAAAAGACAGTATGTGGTCAACTAAACCACAAGTCAGCCAGGTGCAGCCAGAGCGAACTTCTGTTCTCACCACCAATGGTCCAGTGCAGCACAGAGCAACACAGCGCAACAGCAGTTATAAACCACAGTTACTTATAGGGCAGGGTCAGCCACACACACACGCACGCACACACACGCACACACACACACACACGCACACACACCTGCAAAGTGAGAAACATTCTCTGGACTGGTGATGAAATAATGTGTATGAAACACAAAAAATCTAAATGTGCTGGACTTGCCATATGCATGCAGGCTTGCTTGTGTGCGCGTGCGTGTGTGTGTGTTTGTGTGTGTGTGTGTGTGTGTGTGTGTGTGTGTGTGTGTGTGTGCGCGTGTGTGTGTGTTGGGGAGGGTGGCTAAAGCTTGGAATATAAACTCAATGATGTGGTTCATGTAACGCATGTAAGCCTACCTCTATAGTGTATGCATTGTGAATATGTGCATTTACTAGTGTGTGCGTGTGTGGGGGAGAGAGTGAGTGAGTCAGTAAGAGTGAAAAAGAGCAAGAGCAAGAGAAAGAGAAAGAGAGAGAAAGAGAGAGAGAGAGAGAGGGAGGGAGGAAGAGAGAGAGAAATCCACTTCAAAAAACTTCCTTTAAACCCTCATTCTAATCGAACCCCCCACCACCCACCCACCCCAACCCCTCCCCCTCCCCCTCTGGCATGCAGTCCCAGTGGCCTCTCCAGATGTGCCCCGCATTATGTGACCTCTACAGACACAGCTGCTCCAAAGCAAAACAGGCAGGGGTGGTGGGGGCCATCACATGTTGATACTCCTCACCCCCATCTTCCCATATCCCCCCCCCCCCTCGACACACACACCAAACCTCCGTTAAGTCTAACTCACACAGGGATCTGATGAGGAGATGAGGAGAGAGGACTTCAAAGGAGACTGCACTCTAAGACCAGTCACATCAGAAGTGCAAACTGCAAGCACTTGAATAATTACCCTCCAAAACCTTGCAATCAGTTAGTGTGCATGTGTGAGTGTGTATGTGTGTGTGAAAAGAAGAAGTTAGCACTAAGAACAAAGCTCTAACAACTCCATCAGGCCAAGGTCTCTGCCATCAAGTCCACCTTTTTGGACATATATTTATTTATTTATTTATCTATCTATCTATTTTTTTTAGATTACAAATGAGAATAACAACTCTGACATCATGTCTGAAAAACTCTCAGACACTGGATGGAGGAAGAGTGTATCGCCCACTGGGGGCGTGTGTGTGCCTGTTAAACATACCTATACAGGCATGTGTCTGTTTGAGACTCTCACTGATGGATAAACCACTCATACTGTAACTCTGAAACAGCTCTACCATCAAGCCACTAGATGCAATCAGCCCAAAACAACAATGTTGCTTGCTGTGGGCTCACTATAACATTATGTGGAAACAGACAGACAAACACACAAACACACACACACACCTGCCCTTAAAATGTGTTGTATGAAGGCTTTTGAAGTCTGATCTGAACAAAAGAACCTTGTCGTGACGTTCGGGAAACAGTACATTAGTGCTCTTTGATCAGCCAAAGAGCAGTTTCTGGCAGGTCGTGCTGTGCTGCTATGCATTTGATCAGCTAAAGAGCAGTATTTGAGCCGACTGTTTTGCTATTCATTTGCATGTGTACATCAACAAACCCTGCCGAGAAACAGGCCACTTTGTTGTGGCACGCGATGCTGCACACAACAGCCAATGGCAGGGCGCTAAAGATTGTTGTTGATGACTCCCTCTCCCCCAGAAGAAGAAAAACAAATTTTCAAGCACCACGACTCACTCTGCCTTCACCCCCCCCCACCCCCACCTCCATCTGAAGAGGTCTGACAAGTACATCTACATGTGTATATTACTGCATTGTTTTCCAGTAACTGTCAAGACAAACTGATGGACTGTAGAGTCCACAGTCAGTTGCAAAACTGTGAGAGGGCAAAAACCACCTGTCCAAAACACACAGTTTCTGTGGAATCCCAGTAAACCCAGTGAGTGTGTCTGGAGTGTGTGTGTGTGTGTGTGTGTGTGTGTGTGTGTGTGTGTGTGTGTGTGTGGGTGGGTGGGTGGTCAGTTAGGAAACATTATTGTTATCATGATTTCATAACTGGCACACAGAGCTGACCGTGATGGAAAACTATGTAATGCTGTCCCTGAACTCGGACAGTTAGGTTAGCATAGACTGAGTGTTCTTAAGACCCCCCTGCACCCACCAACCCCCTTGGAGGAAAAAAAATGTCTGTGTGTAGGCAGGATGTAATAGGGAGGTTGTGCTAAGCTTATCTCTCTCTCTCTCTCTTGTGTGGCGTGGGTTTCTGTGCTGAGATTTTCCAGGCATCTGTATGGTTTTTCAAATAAGCGTTTTCTCCCCTGACAAGTCCAGAGAAAGACTCCCGACACGTGTTCGAACAGCCTATTTCAAATAAATCAAACGCTCGGTGTGTGAGCTCGCCTGCCGTAAGGACGTCTGCTCATTTGTACTTTTCCAGGGTCTTTTGAGGCAGAGATCGACACTGTGCAAACAAACTTTTGCCCCTTTTACCCCCCATTCTACAACCCCCATAACCCTCCACCACCACCCATCCCCACCCCGGTTTCTCAGCAGGCTTATGCCTTCAGCACACTAATGAGACACAGGGAGCCTTGGAGCATGAGCTCTTGTGTGTGTTCAAGTGTGTTTTTGTATGAGCAAGTAACCATATACATGAATGAACAATGGTACGTGCACACATTTCTGTTTCAGTGTCTCTGTGTGAATGTATGTCTTTATGTACGTATGCATGTATGTGTGTGTGTGTGCATAAGTGTTCATGTGTCTGTGTCTAAGTGTTTGTGTGTGTGTGAGAGTTAGTTTATGTCTATGTGAACAAGAGTGTATGTGTGTGTGTGTGTGTGTGTGTGTGTGTGTGTGTGTGTGTGTGTGTGTACTTGTACAGAGAGCTCAAAACCACTAAACCACCTGGCGTGGCATGACTGCTCTGCAGAGTAGCCCTGACACTGTGCAGAGCCTTGCTAAAGAGTTAGGAGTTGGCCTCCCCGCTCATTGCAGGCAGCTCAATGCATCTACAGTGGGACTCATCCATCCTTTCAAATGTCAACCCACTCTGGAGGAGTAAAGCAGCAAGGTCCAGATGACATCAAGGTCAAGAGAGAACGTGACCTTCCAGGTCCAGTGTTGCCAGACAATAAAGCCACCAGGCTTTCATGAAGAGAGGAAGTTGTCACTGCATCATTCCTCACAAAGCTCTGCAGTCTGATGATGTGTGACATGCATCAGCCATAAAGAGCAGTCCCAAGAGCCGCTTGCTGAATGCATTGAACACACAATCATCTGATGCATTTCCAAGTTGGCCATGACTCTTACAGGGCTGTCTGGCAGAGTCGTCCAACTTAAGCCAGACATAGCTGATACAGTCACACTGGAGGCTCAGAGCTGAAGGTGAAGAGAAAGCTAATTGTCTAAACATACACATACACATGTGCAGATGCATATTAAGATATGTCTAGGTTCAGAGAAGCATATTGCATCCTGTACTGAGTTGACTTCCCCATGTTGTACTTCTGGGTTGTGATGAACTTGTTTCCTGAGAACTGAAAATCTTGAGTGCCTTGTATATGTAGTTCCAATCCACCTCAATGATGACCTTCCATCCAGCGAAAACAGAACACGGAACTAAACTCCTAAAGCCACTCGCTTTGCTTTCACCCTCTCTGGGACAGCCTCCGCAGACTTCGCTCACGCTCAAGTAAAATGTTTGTGGAAAAAAACAGACAAAACAAACAGAAAAGACTGTAAAACATTTGCCTCTGTTAGCGAATTTAAAAGCATCTCTGGATTTAACCAGCCAACGTGTCCTGTCCTGAGAGGTCTGACGCTGGGGTTTGGTAAAGGAAAGTAACCACAGACGTCATGCTCATACTCACATTGGGTCTCAGGCTGGCTGCCTGGCTGTAATACTTCTCTGCGGCGTCATTCAGGCTGGCTTGTCTGCAAAGAAAAAAAGAAAATAGTAATCATTACTCAGCTGTCAGACAGAGCCTGGCATGAAGGGCAAGGTTTCTGGACATCCGGAAGAGAGAGAGGGGGGGGGGGAGAGAGAGAGAGAGAGACTAGAAAAGAGTTGAAGTCATAAAACCATCGTAGCATCGAGGAGATGTTTTTATGAGACAGTGACCACAGGGTGAGTACCTCACTACCAAAACCGCTTACTTCCTGATTTGATCACGGTGACCTCTGGGGTCATTCTGAGTGACAGCCATCAGACTACGCCTAACCAGATGTAAAAAAAAAAACTCAACTCTCTCACTCTCTCTCTTTCTATCGTCTCTCTCTCTCTCTCTCTCTCTCTATCCTATCTTATACCACAGCCTGTGCTTATTTTGGAACAAAAAAAGAAAGACTGTTGTATTTCCTCTGCAACAACTGCAGCACATTCTGATTTGTGGGGTGCAGCAGAAAGAACAAAGACAGCCTTGATATCTCAAAAGAGTGGCAATATTTTGAATCTGCATATGTGACTATAAAAATCCCCATACAAGACACTGAATCTCTTCCATATGCTTCAGTGCTGCCTGGCCAAGCTCATCTTTAAAGGCCCTTCCTCTGCCCGGCTTTCTCCACCTCCACCTTCAGTTACGTCTCCTTTTTAGACCTAAAGTCTAAGTCTGACCTAAATAAGACAAGGCCAGGTGCCATCAACAGGTGTGTCTGTGTGTGTGTGTGTGTGTGTGCGCACTCACACATATGCATGTGTATGCTGGTGAGTGTGTGCATGTGTGTGATGGTAACAATTGTCTCGTCACATTCTAACTGAGACTACGTCGATGACGGGGTGAATGATTTCAGGCCTCAAAGGTCAGGGTTATAGCGATTAGGGGTCAGCCCATTGACCGTGACCTCCCGCAGCAACCCTTTAGCTTGGAGATGTATTTCCCTGCACACAGACGAAACAACTTGCACACAGCAGCCTGGTTGAGCCGATTTGCTGTATACATCCTCTGCACCAGTCACTTCAGCAATTTATTGCTTATTTTTGTCTTTTTTATGGCGTTTTTTTTTTTTCTAAACCATTTGGGAGTGAGACTATTTTGGAAAAAAAAAAAAGGAGTCATAAGTTATGTGGCTGGCTGATTCAGGCCTGCTTTGGGGAAAGGTCAGTGCAGAAGAGCAGGTAAAAATAGCTCTTGTTCTCGCCTGATTCAGCAGGATCAAAGCGCTGTTCAAACAGTCTCAAGCATGAATGTGCACAAACACAGCTCTGAGGTCTGACACAAAGTCACAAGGGCCAGTGTTCTAGTCCAGCATCTCAGCTTTTTTGGAGCTGAAGAGGGAGAAGATACTGTTTAGAGAAGAACTATTTTTATTTTCAAGAGATAATACACTGTCCTTCATCTTCTCTCCATCACCCTCCCTCCCTCTTTTCTCACTCTTTTTTTCTCTCTCTCTCTCTCTCTATCCCCCTCTCTCCTTTTTGTTTTTGCTCTCTCCTTTCCCCTGCTACCCACACAGAAGGCACTGCACATTCAGGTCAGCAGGAAAAAAATAAAACAGTTTGGTGAGTTTGCAGTTCCAGGGAGTGTATTGTTTGAGGAGGAAAAAGTAGGTTGCCATGTCCCCAAATGTTTCAGAGAAGTTCAGCCATACTTTGGAAACTCAAGCATAAACATTAATCAAAGAAATGCCTTGTGATTAATTTGTCCACTCGGACCATTTTTCTATGTGTTCGAGTAAATAAATAAAATACAATCAAAGACTTTGGTTATCGTTTAAGTGTATAATTATGACTACATAGTTTTAAAACTCCAAACAGGAGGAAGCAATTAAGTAGCATTTGAATATTTTTCACCGTGGAGAGAAAAGTTAATGGCATTCACTGATGACCAATAAAATTCTTTATGGTATGGTGGCTGCAATCCAGTGGAATATCTCTGAACCATGTTGCTGTTGAGAAGGCCTCTGCTCCAAGACCATTAAAATGCATATGAATACTTGGGGAAAAAAGACTGGTCCAACACAACCCTTGACAAACAGCTCTTTGATATTCAATTGGACAGGAGCTGGTTTCAATCTAAACTGAGAGCTCCATCTTAAGTTCCTATTGAACAATGGAAATAAAGTGGTTGTTTGTTAATGTTCCTGAATCTCGATATGTCTATTTTGTTGAATCTCACAGGAATTAATTGGGATATAAAAGATGTCATTGCAAACACATCTTCAATGGCAATCAGAAAAAAAGCTGACCTACAACGTACAATGTATAGATCGGAAGCTTCAAACATGCACAGCTGCACATAATTCTGTGAACAACTCATGACAGTGTGCAGTCCAGGACAAACAGAAGATAACATCCTGTTAAACTTGAGCTTAGAAAATCAAGTCTTTTGTTTTCCACCCACGGCCTTTCCACAATGTACTGTAAGCCCAGTCTGAACAATAGAGCCTCTCTCTTACGCAGACATGCCTGGTCTGTGTGTTTAACCATAAACCTTAAGAATGTCATCTGTAACATCACAATACATTAAATATCACTTCAATAATGGGCGCAATTTTCACATCCACGTACCGCGCCCACACCAGGCCTACATGTTGGCCCAGTGCCACACCATTGTCACAAAGTGCAGTTTGGTGGGCCAACATGTCTGTGGATTTGTGGCTTTTGTGCAGGCGGGCCGAAGGGCATAATTTGGTTTTTCACTCATCACATACTGATTTCAGTCTGTCCACAGGCTATGGGGAACAAATTAAACCATGTGCTAAGTCTCCTTAAGCGCTTACCAGAGCGATGCAATCTGTTTAGTTTTCAACGAGTCCCTTCGACTGACACATGCACAAACAAGCAAAACAAAAGGGTGCGCACGCACACACACACACAGGGACATGGACTCCAGTGTGTTCGAGCTGGGCCTAAGCTCTTGAAATGGAAGTGTTAGCATGGCTCCTTAGAGCACACTACTGAGCATGCTCAGTTGGCCAGTGGCAGCAGACGGAGTGCGATGAGAACAAGGAACTTGTGGAGACAAACACGTTGGCTGGTCCGGGTCCAGGAGGAGAGAGAGAGGACTAACGGACAAACGGGCACCAGAGCCCCGGCCACTAAGCACAGAGAGACAGATACCACTCCTCTTCCTCTCTCAGTGTTCTCAGTGTCTCCTCCCTTCTCTTATCTTGTCTCATCATATAATCTCTCTAAGCCAATCCGTCTCTCCAATTCTCAACCAACTCAAATTCCTCCTTCCTCGGTGAACATACACACAATCTCTCTCTCTCTCTCTCTCTCTAGCTCTCTCACTCTCTCTCTTTTTTCCCCTTGCCTTGCCAGCTTGGGTCCTTCTGTGCTCCCGTCCAACACAAACACTGCTGGAACATGAGCTCCAAACGTGCAGGACCCCACGCCAGCGCCGCAGCAGGGGCGTGAGCTACAGCCGGCAATGAACAGACGGGGGTCCTGCCCCGTCATGGACCCCATCATAAACCCTGCTGTCCAACTTCCCC
This sequence comes from Tenualosa ilisha, assembly GCA_015244755.2. Taxonomy (NCBI): domain Eukaryota; kingdom Metazoa; phylum Chordata; class Actinopteri; order Clupeiformes; family Clupeidae; genus Tenualosa; species Tenualosa ilisha. Next base: position 4,339,564 of record PYXC01000001.1, read on the forward strand.
CGCCCCCTCCTTCACCACCCCCACCCACCACCTCTGTAAAAGGACCCTCCAAGAGCAGCTGAACCTCTTCCAGCAGTGTCTATGGGAGGACTGACAGACAGTTTGGAAAAGCTGCTGCACACCTGAACACATATTCAGCTGCTCAGTAAGCACAGTAAGACTGGTTGCGGTAATGTACACTTCAGGTGGGTAAAGACGAGACCTAAAGACATTAAGAACAACATAGAGGGAGGAACTGCAGACACAGTGGAGAATTAATACAGATACGACTGGAAAGATTAGATATTTCCAAAAACTTCTAACGCTGTCCCAAATGAACTGATCTAAGTAAGAGTGAAAGAAAGAGAGAAAGAGAGAGAGAGAGAGAGAGATGACAGGAGTGGACTGTTGCTACTTTGGATGCAGTTGGTGATGGATGCAGTGATCAGCTGCAAGCTACAGTGAGCTAGCCAACAGAAAGCAGATCGGCTCCTCAGGTTCCCTTGATGAGCTCTGGATTGAAATCTCCAAACAGGGTAATGTAATATCAATGGCAGGCTGTGAGCCCAGGCCTGATGGGCAGACACACACACACATTTTTTCTCGTAAACTCACTCACTAACTCACACCCACACATTCTCTCACTCTCTCTCTCTCACACAAACACACACACACACACACACACACACTCTCAAACATTGGCAGTGTGTTGTGTTTACGATCTCTGAGCCATGCTCTGCATTGTGGTGTCTACTGACAGTGACAGTGAACAGCTTGTGAGCTCCTGAGGAAGGCGTCTGTGACTCACTGTTGAGAGCTTGGGGTTGAGATGGAAACTATTGGGTGGCACCCAGGGGAGACAGGGTGAGAATACACAGAAACACACACACACACATAAACACACGCACACACATGAGTAGACCGTTGGGTTGACAGACAAAGACACAGAGAGAAATGAAGAGAGAGTGATAGATAGATAGATAGATAGATAGATAGATAGATAGATAGATAGATAGATAGATAGATAGATGGATAGATAGGAGAGAGGCAGAAAGAGTGAATAGAAGAAACGGGTAACTGAATTGGAGAGATGAGAGTGTAAGGGAAAGAGAAAGAGCAAAAGACTGTGAAAGAATAAAAGGAAGGAGTGAATTACGGGGAGAGGGGGAGGAGGGTAAGCAACACTCTGAAAGCCAAGAAACGCAAAGAGGCGAAAGAACATGAAAGTGCCAGACAGAAAATGTGAGAGTCGGGCTGCGAGAGAAATGGAGCGAGAAAATGCCAGAAATGGAGAGTGTGTGTGTGTGTGTGTGTGTGTGTGTGTTGGGGGGGGGCACAAAGTGAGGGAAAAAAAATCAGCTTAGCAGAGAGACTGACAAAAGAAAAAATAGAATCAAAAATGAAACCCAAAGCATGAAACAGAAAGAACCAGACTGTTGTAGCATCTTCAGCCACAGACAAAACAGATCTGTCTGTATCCACCTGAAGGAGCGCGGCACCCACAGCAGGTCTCTGTGCTGCTGCACAGGGCCAGAGTCTGTACACAGCAGGCCAACACCGGCAGTAGGTGACTGCCTGTGTGCTTGCAATCAGACATAAAGCAGAATGCACTTTGTCTGTCACAGGCTGTTAACAGGCCTGTGCGAATTTGAGTTGTTTATGCTTTAACAAGTATGTGTGTGTGCATGTGAGTGTGTGAGTACGAGAGAGTGCGTTTGCACCTTAACAGGCCCAAGTGTGTATATGCTTCGACATACCAGAGTCCCTGTGTTTTAAATGTCCTGTGTGTGTGTGTGTGTGTGTGTGTGTGTGTGTGTGCGTGTGTATCTGTGTGTGTGCGCGCAAGTTTGTGCATTAGTGAGGGAATCTGGAATTCACATGCAGGCTCATTACTGACACTGGGATGAGGTACATCCATTTACAAACACTGCAGTAGGCTTATAGCCTTTCGCTAACATCCATAACAATCTGACAAATACATCCTGAGTTAGCTATAATTTCTCTGGGCATTTATGGATATTTTATAAGCTTTTGTCTGTTACTGAGTGTCTGTAGCCAGGACGCGGCCGGAGCAGCGGCCAGCCTTCCCAGCAGTTCTCTATTCTCACTCCATAAACAGTTTGTAAAGTCATTAACGGCTGGTTTATAAAGGCTTTATAAAGGGTTTATAAATGCGGGCGAGTTAATGGAGACCGACCTGAGCATGTGAGCGGCGCTGAACACCACATCAAACTCTCCGCTGTCCAGGCGTGCTGCCTTCTCCGCCATCCCCGCTGCCTCGAGCAAACGCGACTCTTCCAACAAAAACTGACCTGCGAGCCAAAAGACAGGAGAGGAAAAGGAGGGAAGGAGCAAAATGGGGAGAGAGAGAGAGAGAGCGTGTTAGAAAGAAAGAAGACAGTAATAGAGAGACAGAGAGAATGAGTGAGAGACACAGAGAGAGAGAGAGAGAGAGAGAGAGAGAGGGCAGACATTTTTTTAGGGACAGACTTATTGCTCTTGGCCTGGGGTAGTAGGCAATCTCGTTTGCCCTCATAATAATAATTTGCTGCAACACAAGATATTGGGGTGCGATTACAGGCTGGCCTGGGCGGCCCTCTTACAGGCCATTTGTTCAATTTAGATGAGCTGATAAGAGTTTCCGCCGCACTGGAAAAGTTCTGTGTTTCTAGAGTGGAACTGACGTGGTGGAAGTTGCACTGGGGGTCCTTTGTGGTGAACGAGAGGGAGGTGGGGTGGGTGTGTATGTGTGTTCGTGTGTGTGGACAAGGAGTGTGTGTATATGTGTGCTGAAATGATAATAAGCCGGGGAGGATATGAGAAAGAGAGAAAGAGAGAGAAAGAGAGTGTGTGTGTCTAGGTGTGTGTGTCTCTCTGTGTGTGTGTATGTGTGTTTGGGGGGGAGGGGGGTTGGGGGGCGACGTGGGCTGCGGAGGGTCTGGTTTTTACTGGAAATCAAACCCTTGTTGACTTTGGTCAGTTTCCTCAGCCCAACGGCGCTCCTGTCCTGTCCGCCTCAGTTCAGCCTGGCCCAGCCTCACTTGAGCCCGGCCCAAAGCAGCTTCTACTGCTGCTGCAGGCACTGCCTCTGTTTCAGTCTCCGTCTCCGTCTCAGCACACTGGAGCGAAGGGGAGCGCAGCCAAAACCAGGAAGACCTTCCTGATCGCTAGCGTGAGGGAAACAAGAGAGCCTCGCTAGGGGCCCTGCCGCGGAGACTCTGTGTGTGTTTGTGTGTGTGTTTGGGCAGGGGGTGCGGAGGTGGTGTAAGAGAACCTGATGCTGCGTGCTACAGCCACCCCTGACGACGCCCGTGGCGTTTACCCAACACCTCTGGGTCGTCCAGGATACTGCGAGTGACGGCTTGGGTTTGTCTCACCTCACTCTGAGCCAACTCCTGCTCTGGCTTTGGCTATTTCAGCCATGCTCATGGCCACCAATCCATCCTCTACAAACCATTCATCACTGAATGCATGCTGGCAGGTTCAGCTTATATATATATATATATATTTACATCTTTCAGAAGTATATATATATTTTCACAAGCCCAACCTTGGGTAACACAAATGGCACATCCATAGAGGGAAAATTAGTCGGCTTGAATTAAAATAATAGCTGTCTGCTTTCATTCAGCGGAGTTGTTTTCTTTAGAGTGGCGTTTCGGCGGCAAGGGCAAGGCGGAATGTGAAAACAAGCTTTCCTGAGCCAAAGAACCTTCCACAGGGTCTCCAGCAAACTATTTGTGCAAGCGCTTGTGCAAGTGCCCATTACCGTGTTGTAGAAATAAAACAGAACTGATTGACCTGAGAGCTCTCTCTCTCTCTCTCTCTCTCTCTCTCTCGATCGAAGTGTAAGGTGTGAGGTTATGGATAGGATAGGAGGCGCACGCCTCGGGCGTCACGTTCTCTCACGCGCTCCCCGCAGATCCTGTTACATCCTCTGGAACAAAGAGAGGAAGTGAGGGATCATCTTTATCATCTGGCCTTCACTCGTGGCTGCCGCCAGAGACCGTCCAGCAGACACGTAGCACAACGAGGCCTGTTAGTCTCACTGCTCAGCAGGTGGGCCCAGACAGAGAATAAGAGAGGGAGGGAATGAGAGAGGGAGGGAGGGGGATAGAGAAAGTGAGAGAGCGATGAGTGCGTGAGAGAGGATTGAAGGGGGGGGTGAGAGAGAGAGAGAGATGTAGGAGAGGTGGAGAAGAGAGATAAAACTGGGAAAGGGAGAGGCGGGGTGAGTGAGAGAAAAGTTTAAGATAAAGAAATAAAACAGATTGAGGGATACAGGGAGGGAAAAGAAAAATGGAGGGACAGACACAGTGAAAAGAGAGAGAGAGACAGACAGAGAGAGAGAGAGAGAGATGGAGAAAGAGTTGGATGGATAGTCGAAAGAAAGCGTGGTTGATAAATAGTGGAAAAAGAGGGACAGAGATAGATGATAGATAGCTGAGAGAGGTCAGCCAGCAACCCCGGGCTGGAGCCAAACAGTCATCCATGGCTGGAAAAACACGGCAGTCCACAGGCCAGTGCCACAGGTCTGGGGGTTTGGGATGGGGTGACACACCTGGCCCGTCCCAATGGAAACGGGCCTGCGTCCAGGAATGCTTATGATGAGCACGTCACCATAACAACATGAGGTCAGGGTGGGACGGGTCCACCAGTAAGCAAGCACGGACTGAACAAACAGGATCACGTCTGCTGTTCTGATTTTTGTTTGGCTTAATATCACGAGGGAAATGACTTATTTTTATTGTGAATAAAAAAAAATTATGACAAATATTATGCGCCATAAAATGACAAGCGAGATGCTTTTGTAGACATTAAGTTTTATGAGAACCATTTGTTTATGAACGGAAAAGCATAGATAGAGCTTTTCACATAACTCAGCATTTCTGTGTGCTTGTGTGTGTGTGTGTGTGTGTATTCTTCTGTAACGTACCAAGTCCACAGAGACTGCACGATTAGAGTTAATGAATTTGCTTCTTCCTATTGGTAAGCTAAACACCCAAAGGCACATGTCTGCAAATATCGTATAATATCTCTGAGCCAGGGGTGTATTCATACACAAGCCTTAATTACTACAGCAGGTAAAGGAAAACACATTTCACAGGCCTATCAGAAAACACATTTATCAACTGAAACACACACCATGTGTGTTTCATACGCAAACACCCACCATACATCTGAGACAAGTTGGGCTAGTCTTGGTAAGGCCCTTCTAATATAGATTACAATCTCATCTCATATACCCTCTGTTCCTTGTACAGGTGCTATGCGTATTTCTGTGCAGGTGCAGATGTGTGTGTGTGTGTGTGGTTGTGTGTATCTGTGTGTGTGTGTGTGGGCTTCTGTGTGTCGGGGCTACCTTACCATAATGCATGTAGCAGTTTCCTTTGGTAGGGTCCAGCTGGATAGCCTTTAGGAAGAACCTCTCCGCCTCAGCCTTCTGGCCCTGCATGCC